>CM070825.1:45746134-45998634 GCA_036326025.1 Chrosomus eos
AATGTGTGTTATGGTTTGTTCAAGCCCGAAAGAGAACTCGATAACTACACGCGTCTTTTCTGTGGGTCGTGTGTGTGTGTGTGTGTAATAGGCAGGAATTATAGCGCGGTTTCTTTCGTCTTGTCTTTATCTTCCATTTTCAAAACAAGCTGGCTATATTGGCTATTATTCGCTTGATTTGGTCATGGGCCGACGCTACAATACGTTTAGAGCGGCCGCTACTGGATGAGATGGCAAACAATAAATAAAAAGCAAACGATAGACTGTAAAAAATGCGCAAAACATGGCACTTTAAAAACCGGATAGTTTATTTATAGTTCGATTTCGGATATTTCACGTCATGTTCGAATGCATTTCGAATATCGAATAAAAAGTGACAGCCCTAGTGCTTTTTAACACAGATCGTTTCATGGCAGCTTTACAGTGATAAACAGGGAAATAACGATCAATGGTGCAAACTAGGGTTGTGACAGAACCAATACTAGTCAAATATTTTGGTGGCCTAAATTAATCTTTGTCATTCATTTGATTGATCATCTGAGGTTGCCTGATGTAGCATTCACAGACGTATCTGTTGAGCTAATGAACTCAATGACCAATCAGATGTGTTTATTTTAGTCAGAATCAGCAGAGTTTTGGTTCAACATGAGTTCTGCCAAACCTAATGCAAACTGAGTTGATTGATTCTGACTAATTTAATGGGGTGGTTGATTATGATTTGACTTTTCTAACTTTAGTTAGTGTGTAATGTTGCTGTTTGAGCATAAACAACATCTGCAAAGTTACGACGCTCAAAGTTCAAAGCAAAGAGAGATGTTTTCTTTTACAGAAATCTCTTTATAAGGACTACGACAAACGGCTGGTAGGAACAACAATGAGCTTCTTCACGGGTTAGTGACATCACAAACCCTACAATTTACATAAACCCTGCCCCGGGAACACGATTGATAGATTATCATGACAGGATATGCTAATCAAAAGGCTTGTTCGACTTCATGCAGCTCTGCGCAGACCGATCGGCGGCAGACTTGAAACAGTGCATGCCGGTTAGAAATGTTGTCCGACTTGATGCAGCGCTGACTCCACGTGACTGTGACGTATGCCATCAAAGTTCCGCGAGAGCGATTCGAGAGTAGCCCAGAACTCAGCCATCGCAGCTTCTCAAGAGCGGCTGCAGGAGCTCTGATGACGACACAACTGATCCACGATTGGCGGATTCACTGCATGACAACGATCACGTGCGTTTCGTGTTTATTCGGTTATTATCAGTCTTTAGTTCACTAAAGCTCACAAATCAGTTTTTATAACAGTAACACTCTTTTCAATGTAGTCGCGATGTATTGTGTTATGCTTATCAAATTAAACTGATTAAAAAACGGTTGATTCACTTTATTGATAGTAGCTGTGGCTATGTAGAACTTTATGTCTTGTTCAAACAGACGCTGTATGAAGCAGTAACGTTACATAAAGTATTGAATGAAAGGTCTCTGAACATCTGTGTATTTGCAAATATTGCATTTATTTCACTTCAGCTGTGGTAAAGTTATACAGCACCACGTGAGCGTTCACTACGGGAACCAGAAAGTGTCGACTTCACGTCTCCGTTTGCAGCTCCTCCCCGCCTGCACTCGGCTACTCTCGCGATCGCTTACATCCAGCCGCAGCCGATGTCGAACACACCTAATGACTTGAAGATGGTTAACTCCACATCAGCTACATAATTTGCATTTAAAGGGACAGACACAAAAACTGCACATTTTTGCTCACCCTCAAAAAGTAACCATTTTAACATGCTACAAAAATTATCTGTTGGGTATTTTGAGCTAAAACTTCACATACACACTCTGGGGACATCAGAGACTTATTTTACATCTTGTGAAAAGGGCATTATACCACCCATTTAAAAGCCTCTGTTTGGCCATTGAGTTCATGCACTCAACAGATAGGCCTACGTCTGTGAATGGCTACAATGCTCAACCCTGCAAAAACACACTGTAAATAGAAACCTTCAATGCGTTTCATGAGTGCGTTTGAAAGCAGCACCAATCAGCAGGACCCAGATTGAACCTGGTTCATGATCCTGATGGTACTTGGTATATAAGTACAGGTACTTTTGACAACCCTAATGCAAACTTCACCAAAAGTTGCAGTAAAGCCTCTCTAAAAAAGGCAGTAGTGTGATTACTTAGCATGTGACAGCAGCTGCTTCCATACAAACATCCTTTTATAGATCACAGACTGACTGAGATGACTGAAGTTTCACTAGTTCACATCTCATTGTGAAAACAGACACCGCTGCATTCTGGGAGTTTGACCTTCAACCCACCAGAGCTTGTGACAAAGCCTTTCCATCTCATCTGATGGTACGGATCTTATGAGTTAAAATCACTGAAAATGGCCTGGATATTATAACCACAACAAATTACCAATATAAAGTACACTTCAGGAGGTCATAATAGTTTGGAATATTTAATATAATTAATATTAACCCTAACCCAAGGCTGCATTTATTTAGCTAATCAGAAATACAGTGATAAAAACTGTTTTCTATTTGCATTTATTTCAAAATATAGTGCGTTTATTGTTATGATAGCAAAGCTAACTTTTCAAAATTTCTTTTTTTTTCATTTTTTATGCGTTTTAGAAATGAAAATATCATCAAGGACTCATTAAATTGACCAAAAGTGACAGTAAAGACATTTATAATGTTACAAGAGATTCTTTTTTTTTAAATAAATGCTGTCCTATTGAACTTTCTATTCATCAAAGAATCCTGAAAAATAAAATGTAATCACAGTTTCCTCAAAAATTGTAACTGTTTTCAACACTGATAATAATCATAAATGTTTTTTGAGCATCAGATCATCATATTATAGTGATTTCTGAAGGATCATGTGACACTGAAGACTGGAGTAATGATGATAAATTCAGCTTTGATCACAGGAATAAATTACACTTTACTATATATTCACATAGAAAACAGCTGATTTACATTATAATAATATTACACTGTTTTACTGTATTTTTCAATCAAATAAATGCAGCTTTGCTGAGCAGAAGAGACTTTGACAAAATCACGTTTATTCCAAACTTTGGACTGCCGGTGTTTATCTATAATTTCTAAACACCTTTTTGAATACTTTTTATTTAATAATGAACCTGATAATTATGTAAGGTAATGCACATAAAGCAAGATTTACAGTAAACATCTCAGCCTTACAGCAGAGTTTTATACTGTCCAGATAAAAATGTAAATTTTGACGAGATAATATTTTTTAATTTGAAGAAAAATTCTCATTGGCTCCTTTTAGGGTTAAAAGTTAACGGATTAACAAAACAGATTAAAGTTTCAATCCTATTAACACAACCTACTGTTCCTGCACTTTAAGTGACGATTGACGAATACATTAAAAAACGATCAATGTGAATTCAAAAATTCAATGCTTTCTTTATAAATAACACTAATCTTTCATTAAAACAACTATAAAACAAATGATGTGCACACAAATATATATACATATATATATATATATATATATATATATATATATATATATATATATATATATATATGTGTGTGTATATATATATTCTAATCCAACAGTATCACAGCCTAATTAAATCCCGATGGATAAAATTAAACCAGTTTTTAGGAACTGCACAGCTGTGATTCTAAACGGTTTTCACTAAGAACAGTTTAAGTAAGGACATTTTTTTATGCCAATGGATGTTTCCATGGATCATTACAGTATGTGGACGGATTCATTTAAAATTAAAATTAAAACACCTCCTGTTAAAGACGACTAGTGAGAACATCACTTGACCCAAAAAAAAAAAAAAACCCAATGCAAATGACAAAAGTGCAAAAGTCTTAAAAAGGATACAATCGCACCTTCCATACATAAACTTTTATAGTCTGTGGCATGATTGAAGTTTCCAGCACATCTCATTGCTGAAAAAGACCCCTGCATTGGGATTGCACCATACCCGATACCAGATCTGTGATCAGAGCCCCGATCTCACTGATGTACATTTATCAGTTACTCACGAAAATGCCCGATACCAAACAAATTACCATAAAAGTCACTTCGGACATAATGTTCGGAAAATTAATATATAATATAACTACAAGGCTGATTATTAGCTAATCAAATGTGATCTGTTTTCATTGCATTTAATTCAAAATATATTTGCGTTTATTGTTATATAGAACTAATTCAAATGTCTCATAGCTGTTAAAAGAAAATACGCAAGGACTATTAAGACCAGTACGTAGACATTTAAATGTACGAAGAGATTCTTTTTTTTATGCTGTCTATAACTTTTTCACAAACGAATCTGAAAATATGTAGTTCCTCAAATTTAATGTTTTCAACATGCATAATAAGTAAAACTGAGCATGTAGACTTATATTATAGTGATTCTGAGGAATGTGAATGAAGATGGAGTAATGATGATAAATCAGCTTTGATCACAGGAATAAGACCCTACTATTATTCGAATGCTGATTTACATTATAATAATATTCACGTTACTGTTATTTTGGATAAATAAATGCGTTTGTAGTAAGACTTAAAACAGTTATCACTTTGATCCATGTATTTAATGTTTAAACACCTTGTTGCATACTTTTATTAAAAATGAGAAATTAGTAAGGTAATGCCATAACTTACAGTAAACATCCCAGCCTCGCAGAGTTATACTGTCCAGATAGCTTGCGAGATAATATTTTAATTGAAGAATCTTTCTCCTTTTGGGTTAAAGTTAACGGAAATTAACAAAAAGATTAAAAATCACTATTGCGAGTATCCTATGTCAAAGTAGATTATATAATCATCAAGTGAATTAGACATATCAATTTCAAAATAGCACAATCTTTCGGTAACCTTAAATGGTGCCACAATTTAATAAATTAGTATTTTATTATTATATATCAAAAAAGTACAAATATATATTATATACTTTGTGTAAATATAATTCTAATCAACAGTTACACAGAATTAAATGCAATAAATAACAGTTTGGGATGATATGTGATTTTACGGTTTTCACTAATACATTTAATAAAATTTTTACAAATGCATGGAATTGAAACGATTATTGAAAATTAAAATAAACAGTCCGGTTAAAGGCTATGGTAATCACTGCCAAAAAACCCAACAATGAAAAAAGTCTGTAACCCGACTCGACGTTCTGGTATATTGGCATTTTGGTAGCATCTCCATATAAAAACCCATATCAATCAATCAATACTAGCTAACTAGAGTTTCTAACGTGTTTTTTAAAGGCAGGTCAAAGTCAAAAACATGACAAATTTATCCATGGATCATTACAGTATGTGGACGGATTCATTTAAAATAAAGACGACTAGTGAGAAATGAGAACATCATTTGAATAGAAAAATGCCTATTGAATAATTCACACTCCTTAAAAGTGCATCAAACTAGATCAATAACAGATTAACTGGTCAATATTTGGCATTTTAAAGTTTTGAGCATCATCCATTGCTGTAAAAACCCACATCAATCAATTACCCAACACTAATGTGTAACTTACTAATGTAAAACCCCCTCAGTGCAACAGAACGACCCTTTCTTAACTCGACCCTGAGAGTCTGACGTGTTTTAAAGGCAGGTCAATCTCATGTTGCTTTATATTGAAGCACAGCAAAACAAACCTTCATTGAAACATGCACTAACCTCAATCTAATAGAGCATAACAAATGCACTGAACGCTCAATCTAACATTATAGAGCATGAACACAGAACATGCACTGAACGCTCAATCTAACATTATAGAGCATGAACAAAGAACATGCACTGAACGCTCAATCTAACATTATAGAGCATGAACACAGAACATGCACTGAACGCTCATCTAACATTATAGAGCATGAACACAGAACATGCACTGAACGCTCAATCTAACATTATAGAGCATGAACACAGAACATGCACTGAACGCTCAATCTAACATTATAGAGCATGAACACAGAACATGCACTGAACGCTCAATCTAACATTATAGAGCATGAACACAGAACATGCACTGAACGCTCAATCTAACATTTATGAGAATCATGAACGCATCACAGGAACATGCACTGAACGCTCAATCTAACATTATAGAGCATGAACACAGAACATGCACTGAACGCTCAATCTAACATTATAGAGCATGAAACACAGAACCTCATGGCATCGACTGCACTACGCTCAATCTAACATTATAGAGCATGAACACAGAACATGCACTGAACGCTCAATCTAACATTATAGAGCATGAACACAGAACATGCACTGAACGCTCAGTCTAACATTATAGAGCATGAACACAGAACATGCACTGAACGCTCAATCTAACATTATAGAGCATAACACAGAACATGCACTGAACGCTCAGTCTAACATTATAGAGCATGAACACAGAACATGCACTGAACGCTCAATCTAACATTATAGAGCATGAACACAGAACATGCACTGAACGCTCATCTAACATTATAGAGCATGAACACAGAACATGCACTGAACGCTCAATCTAACATTATAGATGCATGAACACAGAACATGCACTGAACGCTCAATCTAACATTATAGAGCATGAACACAGAACATGCACTGAACGCTCAATCTAACATTATAGAGCATGAACACAGAACATGCACTTTACGCTCAATCGCTGAACGCCCGGGCGTGAACTAGCGGTCAACCACGACCACGGAGATCAGGAGGAAGTTACACATGATGACTGATAGTTTTTGTGCAAGAAAAGTGAGTTTATACCTACAGAAGGTTCAGACACACACAAGAAGAAAGAAACGACGTGAACACACACCATGAAAACGACGAACCTGCGGTTTTACAGTGCAGCACATCAGCTCAGAAACACTGCCATCGGAAGTGAACGTGAGGCTCTGAAGAGAGTCACACACTGCCTTCACAACACATCATCTACAGTACACAGAGAACCCAGTCACGACAGCAATACACAGAAAACTACAACACACACACACACATCCAGGACCCTGATCCTCAAAACATATTAAAAATGAAAGAGAATCAAAGAACAACAAACACCCACTTCCACATTGAACTTACGTGCTCAAACATGCCAAATAAGGCCATTACAGTCGGCAGAATCCCGTTACACGGTAATAACCCAGGAGATAGAGTCCGGTAAACGAGTGTGAGTCGGAGAACCCCGAGGAGAACGAGTGAGCCGACCACACAGAGAACAGACGGAAGTGGAAAACACTTTTAGACGAGAGTCTCTGAGCCGAGACCTTCACAAAACTGAAAAAACAAAGAGCTTCCTGAATTCTGCCTCCCGTTTCTCGTGTTCACAGACGCGATTACACCACACAATCACACACTCACACAATCACACATAAGAGTACATGCATCACAAAATTAACCCTGCATTTATGTGTTTTTTTGCATTGTGGCATTTTTTTTTCTTCTAAATTCTCATTGTTCTCATGTTTTATGGTTAATGTGAAAAATATGATCTATTATTTGAATGGTAAAGCATTCAAACTTCATGCATCATTATTACAGCAATCTTTATTAGCAATTAAGAAAATGCAAAAACAAAATTTAAGTAAATGTAACATATATATGTTATATTTAGGCTATATATTAGCTATATATATTTTACACTAATTTTCATAACAACTATAAAAATGATTGACCAAATACATACATATATATATATATATATATATATATATATATATATAAACTGATGACATATTGAACAAACTCAAGTAAACATTCAGCATTAAGAATTTTGATTAAAGAATTCAAACTTCATGCGAGTCTTTACGTTATTACAGAAATCTAAAAGTAATACAATTAATTAAATTTTACATATACTATATTTAGGCTAATATATAAAACTATTAAATGCATTACTATATAATGAGCATTACTGTTACATATTATATTTAGGCTATATATAAAATTATAAAAATGCATGAGCATTACTGAGAAAAGCCTAAAAGAAAGATTGTTTACATGCATTAATAAGAATGAGATTTATTTCCTCAAAGCAATCACATTTTGAGAACGTAATGCCATGAAAATAAGGTCTGATAAATCTTCTCAGAAATGGGCATCTAAACCACAATTTCTCAAGGATATGAATCACATGCTGACTTTCTGGAAAGTCACTACAACTCCTTTCTTGTGGGAATACAGCTGTAGAAACGCTCTCGCATGGCATTGTGGGTCAGCAGCTTCTGGTTTGAGGAAACCACAGAGATGGATGACGAGAGAAGTGCTGACATCTAGTGCTGGCCTACAGAAACACTAAACATGATCTACAAACACAGATACACTTCATCAAGGACTGCATTAGGGGTGTGTGTATTGACAAAAAGTTATATCTCAATATGTTCTGGGATTTTGCGATAACGATGATCAGGCAATATTTTGTTATTAGTGTGTTATTGGCAGGTTTAGGCAGTGACAGAAATTACATTTAATTAAAAATACATGCTCTCGGGGTAAATATCACAAATATGCAGATTTAAAAATGTCGAAGCTGATAGAACACTGGTGAGGATATTGCTTCAGAATAAATTATTAAATTAAATCCTATTTTTTCCAGACAAGCAACTTTATGTGAATGACCGATTTACGACAAGCACATGACAAGGATTAATGTGGAGACCCCTGTGGTGAAAATCCAGCTTTTATTGTTGTTTATATGTGGTGTTTTTAATATGCTTTAACACAAATCATGTGTAAATTCACAAGTCGACAGCATTGCTGAGTATTTTCTGCAGTTAAAACTGCAGTGAACCAAAGACAGTCTCAAAAACACTGAAATCGCTGGTGTTTCTGACGTCACAAACTACCTTGACCAATCAGATCAACGTGTGGGTGGGGCTTTAGCATATCATTAACTGCTGCGAGTCTCAGAGAAGTCTCAATATTTTACTGCTGATAATATTAAAAATCGGTTACATTTAGCAATATAGTATATAGTACTATATAGTATATAGTATATAGAATATAGCAATAACTATGCCTTTCTCCACTGACGTTGTGAGTTGTTCAAAGTGTTTCTACTGATTTTAGAAAGGTCTGACTCTGAGATGGCGAACAGGAACATGGTTTGTGTAACATTAGCAACACATTATTAGCTGTTTAACAACAGAGTCAAGCCAAAGGCTAATCATGTTAATTACAGTTTTCTGTCCAACATAGAAGAGAGCGATAGATCAAACACAGTATACTTCGCCTTGTAAATGAGTCTGTATGAGTGAGTGGAGGCGGGGCTCATTTGCATATAGCTCCGCGTATACTAAATGAGGCAAGGGGGTGGAGTTACATTCAAGCTATTTTAAGGCACAAACAAAAAAAATTTCACTGGACAAAACATTTAAATTCAAATTCATTTTGGTGACCAAAGATGAGTTTTAAGGTATAAAATGATTGACTACAGGGGGACTTTAACAGTTTTGTTCCTGTAGTGTGTGGAGTACACACACTATAGAAACATCTTGCCTATCACTGTATATAGTAGGTGAAAAACAGAAAAAAAAAACAGTATGTGACCAAGACCGAACAACATTCACAAACAACCAGAGTCCCGGCTGTGAACACGGGAAATCTACCTTGTAACCAATCAGATCAACGTGTGATCGTCAACCAGTGGATCTCTGAGCTGAGTGAGTGAGTGGAGGTGGGGCTCATTTGCATATTCATAGAACCGTGCATACTAAATGAGGCAAGGGTGTCGAGTTACATTCAAGATATTTTAAGGCATAAAGATGTTTTTCTTTAAGGAAAAAAGTTTAAATATAATTTTGGTGATCAAAGATGAGTTTTAAGGGATACAATTATTAACATTAAGTTACAAAAAAAGTGATTAATTTCCAGAAGAGGTTTCCAAGCTGCATTATACTAGATATATAAACACTGGGTGCAGTTTCTGTGAACACCACAAGGCGGCGCTCTCACCGTCACTATTCAAGAGTGTGTGATGATGATGGTCTGAATAACCGAACACACACTCCCACTGCCTGGAAAACACGTCACTTTCCAGCGCTGACTCATTTCCACTGGTCCGTTCGACCCTTGTGATGGTCTACGGGTCACATGACTCAATGACCTCCAGCCACAGGAAACACAAACGCTAGATTGTGCAAGTGCATTGAGTAAAAGCCTTCAGTGTCATGAGTGTTCACTATGATACAGCTCTCACTGTTCCTGCAGAATGTGTGCAATTTGCTGAAATGTGCATTGCAGTATAAACACACTGTGTGAGATGCTGTATCCCACAATGCAATGCACTCAATGAATAAACTGCAATTTAACACACTACTCAAACTATTTAGTCTACAAAATGGCTTAGAATAGTGTGTTATATGCGAATAGGGACGCACCTCAGGTCATTCATTTGTCCGAGTGAAAAATGTGCTTGTCCAGAATTCTTTATTTATTTGATCGTGGCGCTACAGCGATCAAAAGCGCAAAATGGCTCATAAACCGTTTGTCCCAGACTCAAGTGTCTTATTTCACTGGAAAGCAAAACTCAAGACGAACTAAACGTATCATTTCTGGTATGAAATGATTTTTTCGCCATTTCGAATTTTGTCAAAAACCTACTTTTGCGAAGTTCTTCGCCCTGATCGGAACAAAACTAGTACAGATAGACTCTGGAGTCCGAATATCAATAATTATCAAAAAAACAGTTGAAATTTCTATTCACGGTCGCTAGTGTCCTAAATGTACGTGTGTATGGGCTCAATTTGAGGTCACAGTAAAATAACCGCTAAATTAAACACTTGGTGGCGCTATAACAGGAAAAAAAACATGGAAATGACTATAACCACCCGACCGCTAGACCGATTGACTTGAAAATTGGTATGCAGTGTCTTTGTTCAAGGTGCCATCTATGACTATGAGGACATTGGCGTATCTTGAAAAACATGGCCGCCATCGGCCAATGAAGTTTGAGCACCTATTAGACAAGGTTAACGTCGGAGGCTGATCGGAACGAAACTCGGTCTGAAAGAGTTTTGAAAGAAATCGGCCACTAGTTGGCACTAATGAGGTTTACGCCCTCTGTAATCACGTGGTGTTTCACACAATCACACAATGATAAATATCATTTGATAGATCTCCTCATATTGAACAACTTTGCCTCAAGAACCATTGCTGTCAATCAAATTGTTCATTAAATATTCACAATTATGTAAAAAAAAAAACTACTTTTGCGAACTAGTCCTAGATTTTAGCCCGATCGGAACCAAACCAGTGCAGTATGAATCTCTGGACTCTCTAGATCAATAATTATCAAAATAAAAGTTGAACTTGACCATTTAATTTGGATAGCTATAACAGGGTCATCTAGAAAATGGGCGTGGCGAAACATACTCAAAAGCCTATAACTTCTAAAGCAAAACTCAAAACTTTACAAAAATAAGTGAGCACATGCGACATATGTGACCCTGGACCCAGGGGCGTCGCACCCGTGGGGGATGTGGGGGTTTTAACACCCACACTTTTCCCGGTGAGAGGGTTCAACACCCGCACTTTTTCTGCAGTTTTGCACAAACGCCTTATTACTACAGTCGCTCTCGTTCAGTCGTTTCTCTGGCCGCTCTGTGTGTGCGCTCGCTGCGGCTGCCTCCTCTCCCACCCCTCTCAAAAATGACACTGGCTTTGAGTGAGACCGGCTGATGATTGGCTGTTCTGCCTTAAGTCCCGCCTCTCTTGGTGTGTTAGATTTATCTGTCAGCTCGTGCTGAGGAGGCGGGAACTTATGGTTATTTACATCTCCCTTTTCCAGGTACTTTGAATGAGTCTTTATGCTTTCGATGTTTTTAAATAAGCTTGATATGTGTCTGGGAAGATGTTATGTTTATGTTTTGTTGACATGTCGAGTGTTTTCGGAATTATATTTCGTTTTTTAGACTACTAAACAGCACAAGACTTTAATTAAGTAACTGTAGGCATTCTGTTTGTCTTGCGTGATTTAAAGAAAAGTGTGCACTTTGCTCACACTTTTCTCCAAAATAAAAGCTCAAGGGTTTAATTGAAGAAATTAGGACAAAAGTATTGTAATTTTCCTATTCTATAGCGTAATATAAAATATACTTTTGAAATATTCATTTTCATTTAAACAGTAGGCTAGCATACATTTATAGGCTATATGGATTTTCCATCATAGGAATAATTCTATAAATCATTATACTATTATAATAAATGTTTGGCATTCTAAAACACCAGTGATAATGTAATGTAGACTGAGACTCTATATCATAACTAAAAAGATGTTTAAGCCCTCTTTAGGTACAAGTCAATGCTTTTTCTTTGTCCAATGTGCACAGTTCATGGGTCGAACCCGGTTGAAGCCTTTAATTTTGAGCTCTCAAAGTGCATCAGATTGAGCATTTAACCTTAAAATGTTGCGGGGGAGCATGCCCCCGAACCCCCCATACAGGGACAGAGGTCCACACAACATAGTTTTACAAAATCAAGTGGGAAAGAACAATAATTTATAAATTGTGCCCCAGCATATACAACAAAGTTCCATTTAGGCTTTTAGTCATTAATAGCTGTTAATGCCAAAATTTAAATGTCACATCCATCCCCCACGCTTTTAAAAAGCTTGCTACGCCCCTGCCTGGACCACAAAACCCGTCACATGGGTCCATTTTTTGAAATTTAGATTTATAGGCTACATATAAATATGACAATATTTGGCAGAGATACAACTAAATCTGAGGGTGCAAAAAAATCGAAACGTTGATAAAATCTACTTTAAAGTTGTCCATTTATGTTCGCGATTGTGCTGCATTCACTCACAAAAATAAATGTTTTATATATTTACGGTTAGGAAAATCTCTTCATGGAACATGATCTTTACCTAATATCCTAATGATTTGTGGCATAAAAGAAAAATCGATAATTTTGACCCATAGAATCTATTGTTGGCTATTGCCACAAATATACCTGTGCGACATGTGATCCAGGGTCACATATGATTTTAAACAAGCGTGTAAACTTTTATGGAGATCGGACCATAGGTGGCGCTATAACTGTTAAAAAGCTTTAAAAACCATCCGTTCTGTTAAAAACCAACCAGCTCTCTCTCTCTATTGTGAGCAGTAGACATACTTCAGCAGTTCGCTATACCAAACAAAGTGTAAGTTGTACCTGAAAGCGGAAAGGCTTCCGGTCGACGAGCTTCTGCGATTTGAAGTCCTGGAGCACACGGACACACGAGGAGGAGGAACCGGGGGTCTGTACGGCACCGGCTCGTCTTTAGGCTCTTTAGAGACGCCCACGGCGTAGCTCTTCGGAGGAAGAGGAGGAGCGCCCGCTTCTCCCAGAGAGGAAGATGAACACTGCTCGTACAGGTGGAAGCGCTCCGAAGACGAGGAAGAAGAAGAAGAAGAAGATGTAGGCGACTGAGGGGAGTGTTTGCTCTCGCTTTTCTGGAGTTGCTGCGCCGGCCCTTTAAGAGGAAGGTGTTGTGGGCGCGGCCTCGGAGTTGGGATGGGCGTGGCACGTTCAGGTGTTTCTGTGGTTACGGATCCCGGAGTGAAGGGGACGGGAGGTCGATTAGGCATTAGACGAGGTGGGACGGGAGGCAAACTCTTGTTTTCCGTTGCGAATTTCGTTCTTTCTCTGGCGACGGGTCTTTCGTCCTCTCGCTCCTCGTCGTCCTCCATCCCGGTCTCTGATGGGAAGAGTTTGCGGAGACTCCCGAGGATCCGCTTTCTGTGGCCGGGAAGAGAAACGCCCATTCGCTGAAGCTTGGCTGAGGATAAATCCTGGCATTCCCACAGCTTTCCCAGCCCGGACTCGTGGAAGGCGGAGATGTACTGGTCAAGCCGGAGGTGGTTCAGCCACTCCGATACAAGCTGGGATCCTTCCAGCGGGACCGAGGACATGATGGGAACGCGAACGAACCCTCTGGGATGAGGCAGAACTACACACTTAGGGAGTCATCGGGACTGGGAAAAGAGGGAGAAGAGATCAATAATCAGTACAGGGTTTGTACAGATACATACGTTTTTTTAAGCATTACTTTTTTGGTTTTCAAAGACAACAATCAGAGATCTCTCTTATCAAACAATTTCTTTATTATCTTTCACATTCTAAAAAAGGTAAATAGAAAAATAACAAAACGTAGCTATAAAACAAAATGGAACAAATAAAGTGAGATGCATGCAATGGCTGTCTAACCATTAACCTTTTTTTTATATATATATATTTTTTTTTTTATTTCATCGGAATGGTACGAAACTTGTAAAAGGATTTGGCACTTGCTATGTGAACACACAAAAAATAATCATGGTAATGATTCGAAAAGGTTAAATGGTCTTGAAAAAAATATTTGGCAAAAATGAGCGCATTGGAAATTAATGTGAGACTAATTTTCCTCTAGTGGAGGCGTTTGGTACTGCAGCCGAACAACATCTCACTGACAGACCATTTAGTGAGATATCAAAATCAAATTTGGAACAAAACTTGTTTAGATTTATGGCTTTGATTTTCTTGCCGTTATAGAGTAAAACGTGATTTAGAAAATATATATTTCATATAAAAATTGAAAAAAGTATTTTTGTGCATTTTTCATAATACACAAAAAATTCAGTCACTTTTTTAAGTTAACTTTTTAAACTTTTTTCTCTTCAGCAATAATCTGCCAAGTGTCGTCTTTGAAAAGAGATCAAACTTTAAAGCGTTCATGATTTACCATAGTTTAAGCTGGAAATTGAATTTTCAGGTCTATGCACAAAAAGTGAATAAATGAGTTACAAATACAGCGCAAATACAATTTAGTATAAAAAATCCCCTAAAAATACAAAATATTAAATAAAAAACATTAAACTAAAATATAGTACATTCATTTAATTGACAAAAAAACCCAGGAAGGGTTAAAAGGATACTGACAACGATATCGCTTTCCTAATTAAAACTGACTTCCTTGAATATGTGATTGACCTGAAGAATGAAATCTGTATCATATGAGCAATATCGCTCATAGCCATGCAAAATGGCTCTATATCAATATCAGACGGGTGTGAAAAGACTGTTTTATCAACTAAATTAAACAATATGTTCTAATATAGCCTATTGTCTTCCAATAATTCCCTTATCAAGTACCTTTTCAGAAATATGGCTGTTTTCAAGGGTTTTCCAAGACTTAGGCTACATTTCAAAAAGTCAAATCCAAGTTCAAGAACCCTGTCAATAATATCATCACTAATGATAAACTACAGATTTCTTTTCCACTTTTCACAGTGCTGTGTGTTTAGCACGAGTGCGTCTGCATCTCTCAGTGAAACTGAACCTGCATGCTTGAAATTTACTGCGATTTTCTTCCTCATATTTTCATTACATGTGCGGGGAAATGAGACACACAGTTCCTGCACGAGAAGCAGAACCTCAGGCATCCCAGAAACGTTGACTTGAGCACATTCAGATGCTATTCAGTCATTCAGCAGACGCCTTTAAATGAGGAACATCACCAGCAATGCATCATACAGAGCTTAACATTCTCAGTAGTTCACATTCACCAGTCTCAAGAGCAAGACCTTAGGAAATACGATTGTTTTCATTTAGTTTTTTAATGATTTGATTAAATCTTAATGATTAACATGAATGTCAATTTAACAATTGAATAACTTATTAAAAAATTAACAATAACATAGTGCACTATGAAATGCGTTTCATTTCATTAGAAATTCTGTGTTTTCTGTTTTGTTTTGTTTTTAAATACAAATTTATCATCAAAAGCAGTGATAACTCAATGAATGCATACAACTTTAACACGTTAAATAATATAACTCATTAATCATAATGAATCTTTTAAAATGTAACTAAACAACTTAAAGGTGCAGTGTGTAACATTTTTGAGTATTTATTAACAGAAATGCAATATGACATCCATAACTATGTGTTCAGTTGTGTATAAAGAACTTACTTAATAAACCGTAATGTTTTTATTACCTTAGAATTAGGCATTTATATCTACATAAGCGCGGGAATCCCCTTCTATGAAGGCCGCCATATTATGACGTCATATTTCTACCGTAGCCGACAGCGAACAAACAGCGTTACAGAGCGCGTTTCGTCACTACTTTGACAGAGAAGCCGCAGAAAGCTAGAAGAAGCTAGTCATAAACACCGTGAGTGTTTTCCCTTGTCAGTGGTGTAAATATGTAGTTGAATTGTTTCATGTAACTTAATTCTTCACCCTCGCTGTGTTATGGCTTTGCTATGTGGGGATAAATGTGCTGGTTACGTTCGTGAGACAGCTGATTAGTAGGCTACTCTTGTCATTGACCGGAAAACAGTTACAGGAATCACCAACCCGTCGATCTTGGAAGCATTTTAAGTCGATCGAGTTTCCAAAATCAGAGAAAAAAGGCTATTGTGTGTAGTAAGTGGTGTCTATTGGGATGCGGAGGCACGCGTGCTGTTATTACAATCACATCATTTTTGCCGCACGTACCTTTGGGCTCATGCGGACGCGTCGAGTATAAACAAGGCTTTAACCAGCTCAGCCACAGTAACAGCTCATATTAGCCAGCTAAACTTTTACTACCCTGTTAGAAAACATCTATAGTTGCATAGTTTCATGTGGTTCTACTCCCTCGCTGTATTATGGGTTTGCTATGTGGGGAGAATGTGCTGGTTACGTTCGTGAGACAATCAGCTGATTACTATTATTTACAACAACTGTGACGAGATCTGTCGTGTCGACAGCTCAGACCAACATTATTATATTATGTATTAAGACCCTTGATCCTCACCTGACTATGGCTTTGTAAACTTTATCCATGATGTGGTTTATAATGGACTGTGGTACTCCATGTTAGCAGCCATATCACCCTGTAGCCCAAGACTGGTTGCCCACTGAAGCTAAGCAGGGCTGAGCCTGGTTAGTACCTGGATGGGAGACCTTCTGAGAAAACCAGGTTGCTGCTGGAAGAGGTGTTAGAGAGGCCAGCAGGGGGTGCTCACCCTGTGGTCTGTGTGGGTCCTAACGCCCCAGTGTAGTGATGGGGACACTGTACTGTCAAAGAGCACCGTCCTTCAGATGAGACGTTAAACCGAGGCCCTGACTCTCTGTGGTCATTAAAAATCCCATGGCACTTCTCGTAAAGAGTAGGGGTGTAACCCCGGTGTCCTGGCCACATTCCACCCATTGGCCCCTGCCAATCATGGCCTCCTAATAATCCCCATCCACTGAATTGGCTCTATCACTCTCTCTCCTCTCCAACTATAGCTGGTGTGTGGTGAGCGCACTGGCGCCGTTGTACTGTGGCTGCCGTTGCATCATCCAAGTGGATCTGCACACTGGTGCTGGTTGAGGAGAGAACCCCTGATATGATTGTAAAGCGCTTTGGGTGTACAGTAGTACATATGAAAGCGCTATATAAATGCCTCATTCATTCATTCATTCATGTTAGCTGTGGCTTGTTTTACTCTGGCTCACTACGACGATGTTTGTCCCGTTTTAGCCACCGTAGCTTCTTCGAAAGGGAGGGGTGAGCAGTGGGCTGAGCCCTTAGTGTAAACTCGCAAACGAACCGCTAGATGTCGCCAAAAAGCTACACACTGCACCTTTAAAAAGTACCACCCAGCTATCAAATAACACCATTAAATTTACTCTCTAAAAACCATTTTAGCTCCAAAATGCAAATTGTTGCATTTGAACCCTGCGTGTCTTTAATTTAGTCTTATTCTGCAGTAAAACACACACAGACAAAATCTAATATCAATGCCCACATCATAAAGACACAGCATTTCAGAAAAAAGCTAATTTCCTGTTTGTAATTTCCTTTTCCTGCTCAGATAAGATCATTTTTCCAGTTGAGTTTATCATCAGTCAGATCAACCGCAGATATCTGCTGTGCACTATGAACATTAAAGTGTCCCCATTATATTTCCTTTCATAGACCCCCATGTTAAAATGCCCAACTTTACTGCAGAAAAAAAAAAAATGTTTACAGTCTGGTGCAAAAAGTGGTTTTGGTCTATAAAGCTAATTCGGCCCGACATGACGACTGTGAGTTTTATAGCTTTTTCCGTTTTATTGTTTTATAACTCATCCGTTTAAATTATATTAAGCCTTAAAGTTCTGCATAATTAAGGGCGTGGCCACTTGAGTGACAGGTGGATTGCGCTGATGTCACTACTAGCCGTTTGTCTGCTGTCTGTTAGCGTCACGTCACCTCAGCTAATCTGCCTCGCTGCACAAGTTTGTTTATCCGGGAGTGACGGGCTGCCAAGATGGCGACGGCCGGCTCCGCCCACTTTGGGCTTCAAAAACGTTCTTCAGAAACGCTACGGGTGACGTCACACACACTATGCCCATATTTTTAAACAGTCTATGGGTAAAACACATGCTGATGAAGAGCTGAGATTCAGATATGATAGGCTAATGATAATTTGGTTTTCAGGCCAATAACGGCAGACTGGGTCATCTGACCAATCAGAGCAGAGTAGCTCTCAGAGAGGCGGGGCTTAGAGAGACTGAATCTTCGAGTCTTTTCAGACTCTTTGAGAAAAGAGGTGATGTGCAGAGGAGTAAATAATAATGGTTGTGATATAATTGCCTAATATTAACTCTACTTTGATGCTGCAAGGATATTACACAACGCTAATGACCAATCTCCTCATCTGAGCTGACCCAAAGGTCAAATAACACGGTCAATGTCAGATGACCAATCAAATCAAAGTAGGCAGGCTTTAGGTTCACAGAAGCTTCAGTTCATAAAAGTGCGGGATAATGTGTAAGTAGATAAACTAAACATTAATTATCTGACAGCTGTTTTAGGATAGAAATGTTAGAAATAATCAGGGATGCAAACTAAAAAAAATTGTCCAAATTTAACAATTTTGAAGTGAAAAAATTTACGTTATTCATTTAATGCAATTCGTAACGGACGTCAATGTGACAAGACAAGAAACATTAACAAAGGCATTTTCATCATATTAGGAGTAACGTTCACACGCATCATCACACACACATGACCAGCGTCGGCCAATAGAGAGCCTGTGTGTGACGTACGACACAGAAGCGCTGCGCTGTTACACTACGTGAATATCTCGACGCCGACAGAAGTGGAAATGAATACTTGAATAAATTTGTTATTTTTGTTTGTTTTTTGCACACAAAAAGTATTCTCGTCGCTTGATAAACGTAAGATTGAGCCACTGTCGTCACTTGGACTTTTAACGATGTCTTTAATAACTTTTCTGGGCCGGCAAGTTTCGGTCCCTTAGAAGCCTATGGATTTTGGGGTGAACTAACCCTTTAAAATCAAAGGTTGTATTTGATAACATTAGTTAATGTGAACTAACATGAACAGCTGTATTATTATTAACTAACTAACCAGTTTCATAAATACTGTAACCAATGTATTGCTCATTGTTAGTTCATTTTAGTTAAAGTAACACCAAGTAGCTTTTCCTCTTCGGTCGCCCTGCTGGTTGGAAACGAAATTGTCCATTACCGCTGTCGTAAATAATTTAGCCTACCGTCGCACGCACGCTCGCTGTTTATCCAGCACCGGCTTTAGAATGAACGATGTCCCAAGACAAGGTAGAGTATGTTACATGATTTTATGAAAGGATGATGTATTGTAGCGCTTGATGTAAAGCAGTCGAATTTTGTAGTTCTTTTTGTGCATGGGTTCCTACCCGAACCCCGAAGTTACGGTTAAGTTAGTGCCAGTAAAAGCGACACAGACCCCGTCAGGCGATGGCAGACGTGTCATTTAACTTATTTTAAGTCGATGTACCATCACAAGGGTCTTGGAAATATATTATGAAGGTTGAAAAACTACTTAGTGTTACTTTAATACATTAACTAATGAACCTTATTGCAAAGTGTTACCGGCGTAACAATAATAAGGAATGTTCACAAATGAATGAATAACAACAATATTATTGATTAATAACACATAATATAGTGCAATGGTGCAACACTGAGATGTTTAGTGTGCGTTTACACTAAAACTGCTGTGTTTAAGTTGTGACACATCATGGCTGATGCAATCGTCTGCAGTTGCTTAAAAGACACTGAGCAGAAACTCCTGAAATGATGAAGTTGGCTGTGAGATGCGGATACTGACCGTATCGTATTGATCTGATATCATCATTCAGGGTCACACAGGTCTGAGTAATAAAACCAGCATCAGATATAGCCCAAACTGGCCCAGTTTTACTGTAAACGTGATCAGGAAACATGTGAAACGCAGAAACACTGAATCATTTTCAGCTGAAGCACTTCCTTCTCCAGCATTATAATTAGATCAAATCAGGAACCGCAAATATTCATCAGATATCAAACTAAACTGAGGATCTGTTGTGCGCTCAAAGCTCTGAGGGATATTTGTGTTTCAATGATCTCATTTATTTATGATATAATCATTAAAAACAGCATCAGCACTTTAATGGTCTCACACACACACACACACACACACACACACACACACACACACTCAACAATCAAACTCTTTTTTGTGTTGCTTCCTCATTTAAAAGTATAAATTACCAGGAAGTGCATCTGTTGAATGCAAATAAACACTTATGAGTGTGAAATGACAGTGTGTGTGTGTGTGTGTGTGTGTGTGTGTGTGTGTGTGTGTGTGTGTGTGTGTGTGTGTGTGTGTGTGTGTGTGTGTGTGTGTGTGTGTGTGTGTGTGTGTGTGTGTGTGTGTGTGTGTGTGTGTGTAATGGGTAAACCAGTCCATATCTCTAAGATCAAAGGACAGAGGTATGAAATGTCAGGCTCTAAAGAAAACATTTTCTAACATAAAAACAAAATCGTCAGCTAAAAAACTAGACAATCCACATCCATTACTGGATCTTCAGGTCACATGCGTTTGCAGAAACACCATGACCATGAGCGCGCACACACACACACACACACACACACACACACACACACGCACACACACACACACACACGCACACACAATGACCGTTTCACTTGCATTTGAGTCTAAAAATAGATGTCCGTGAACTGAAACATGTAGTTTCAAGCATGTGTGCGAATTAAAGTCCTCAAAAATGTGACTTTTGAACATTTAAAAGGCGAAGATTTCATTAACCCCTTAAAGGAAGAGTTCACCCAAAAATAACAATTCTGTCATCATTTACTCGCCCTCAACTTCTCCCAGTCCTTTATAAATGTGTGTGTTTTGAAGATATTGTGAAGAATGTCAGTAATCTAACAGTTGATTGACCACATTGACTTCTATAGTATTGTTTTCAATAACAGAAACAGAGGTTCATCAACTGGTTTTAGCACCTGAAGTCTTCACTAAATGACTAAAACACAGTCTGAAGATAAATGTACTGTAATAAATAAAATAATTTTGCATGTAAATGTCCTATGATCTGTTATATTTTGATGACATCAGGAACACCAGAGTAATGATCGTGTATTCCTGTTGAACAGTCACTGGTCTCCTGCTATAGTTTAACAGAGCGAGAGAGAGAGAGAGAGAGAGAGAGAGGTTAGTGAGAAGTGAAACATCCGGAGCGTTCGGGCCGGTGAGGTCACGTAAAGCGCTGAAGTTTTCAAATCCTCACTGAAGCTGACACACACACACACACACACACACACACACACACACACACACACACACACACACACACACCACACACACACACCACACACACACACACACACATCTGCATCTGACTGGTGTCATACTCAGCCTATGACCTTTGACCTGTTATATATGAAACATAACTCAATGTGGTGCTCACACACTGAAGCGTGTGCGATGGCGAATTCAGCTCTTTCACGTCTCATTGTGCTTTAATGTTCAGATAAACACAGGGTGAATGCTTGATTCTGATTGGCTGCAGGGTGTCCATTATAAAGGGATAGAGGACACCTAGTAAAGGAGTTCTGGTGAAACTGCCTGTTTACCGTTCGAAATATATAAATAAATGTGCTGGGTACATCAGCAGTGAGTAACCATAGCAACAGGCAGTCAATAAACTGAAGGGTTCTACCAGCTGAGCGGACTATAAATATCGCCGGTTGCTAAATAAACCGTCAGGCGTAACCAGGGATTTCAAGTTATTGTTTGTAAAAACTTTAGATTTCGACTGTAAAAACTAATTAAAAAATAAACTAATGTTTTAAAAATGTGTTATTTGGCAAGTGACCATTGTATAAGCGGGTTAATGGAGGTTAATGGACTTTGGCAACCGGAGGTTCATGCCTCGCCGTCGTCCATTAATACCTGCCGTCGGGCATTAACCCTTACTCACGTCAACATGCCCATCGAGTGGAGTATTCCTGTAAACACAGCCGGTTATGTCTCAGTGAAAGTAAACGGTTGTGTGTAAACCGGGTGTGTATCAGTATAATGGATCTGTGCATTAGTTGCTAATATACATCACGTGAGTCACACAAGAGAGAAAGAACTCTTGACTGAATAACTTCTGCAGCTTTAATAAGAACAATATGAAGACTGTGTGGTGTTTCAGGTTAAGGAGGGATATCGAGTTTGTACGATATATCGATATATTGTTTTGAAAGGATATGGAAGAGGCTGTAATACCGTAGTTTGATACGAGCACATGATCTGACACACAGCGGAGGAAACAGTGTGAGCTGTGCAGTGAAAGCACACCGCTAAACGTTTTCTAAACATGCTATATTACAGGCTTCAACATAACTGGTAAGATCTAGTTACCCAGCAGCTGGTCAGACGCTCTGAGAGATAACACTGCCGCTGTTTAATGTGTTTGAGATGTGCTTAAGTTTCCTCACACTCACAGGGATATTCTCCATCTGTGAATATGAGAGACTCAAACAGAGATGATCACGTCTCTGTCAGGAGAAGACGAGCTTCTGCAAGTGCATCTCAGAAGAAATTCAAGCGTCAGAAGTAGTGCAATAATTCTGACTAAAATATACATATTGCTCAAATATTTGTTGTTTGACCATTATAATGGGCTAATCAGGCTAATATAATTAGTTGTGCTTTTGTTTTTATTAGTCAATTTAAAAACAAAAGCATTATTTTTGTTTTTAGACTGTAATGTTACAATGTTAGAATGTAATGTGATTTTAAACACCTTTTTGCAATATATTGCATAGCCTACATTCACTATATTTGTTTCCATATCCTTCAATCTAAACATTGTTTGTAGGATATCATTGGGCAGGATGTGAAATAATTTGTTTTTAAATAAATACAGATTTTCTTTATCCACATAGAAAACGTAGAAAGTACCGATATTGTATATAACCATTTAACCAAAAAATGCAGAGATATGATTTTTGGCCATATCGCCCAGCTCTATTTCATGTTCACATTTGATTATTCCATTTCTGTACTATTTATGACTACACGTTAAAAAAAACTATTGTGTACCTAAAAAGTTTGTTTGTTTGATTCATATATTTGTTAAATTAATTTGTCTAAATTGTTATCTTGAAATAAACGTTCTCATATCCTCACGTCATATCGGCACACAAATGATCGTTCTGTCATCATTCACTCGCCTTCATGTCGTTCCAAACCTCTATGACTTTCGTTCTTCTGTGAAACACAAAAAGATGATTTTTCTTTGGTCTATACAGTGAAATGTCTTCCAACATTCTTCAAAGTATCTTCTTCTGGGTTTGTACAATATATTGATTTTATAAACGTTATAGTATGAGGCGATACAGTTTATATCAATATACAGTAGCGCTGTCAAAATGCCTGAAAAGCTGAATTCAAATTTCTTTCTTAAATATTAGCAAAATTCAAATTCTAAAGGATATACATAATCTCCTTAAGAGGTTAAAAGTACTGTAGTGTCTCTTACGCCCACAAGAGCAGCAAGCGAATGTGCAATACGCAAATATAAACCCAATCAAGCATTGTGTCTTTTATGGAAATTAAATGACATTTTTCAGTTTTTAAAGTGCATTAACTTTATATAATTTCCCTAATGTGCATGCAAGGAAAATGAGGTTAGAATATTAATAGTGCATAAACTGTGTTCGTGCATCAGTAACCTGAGGAAACACACTTCAACACACAGCTAATATCCTACATGAACACACAACCGCAAACTGACGTTCAGAAACACACACTTCTACTCACTACATCTATATTGTTCGTTAAAAACATCAGACGCTCATCTTGATCTTAGCGAGTGCGGAGAGATTTCTGTTGACAGTGTTTCCAGCTGATGAACACACACACACACTCACACTCATGTGCAGGTTTGGTCAAGTATGTGGTTGCATGATTTTTGAGAGGGTTTTTGTCAGCAGGAAGAACCTTTTCCCGCCATTTTTCTAATTAGCAACGCAGCCGCACCGCTGATAAGCTAACAGAAACAAACCACGGCAGTTACGTCATCGTCATGATTTGTGCACCTCTTGACACACCAAAAATTTAAATGTGCAGTTTTTTTATTTTATTATTCTACGAATATTCGAAATTCAGATATTTTTTGACAGCCCTAATACAGTAGTTTGATATGAGCGAGTCTCCGCTAAACCTCACAGACTTCAGTGAACGAGTGCCGTCACGCCAGACAGATGGAGAGCAATACCTCTGACTAAAACATAGCCTAGGCCTACATTTCTCTAAAATATTTGTTGTTGGACATTAAATGTGCCATATGTAGAACTTAAAGTAAGTGTATTTTAACAATAGTAGGCTAGTACATGTAACGTGATGAGGGTAATAATCTCAGATGAGTGAATGCGAGTTCCTCCAATGTGCTTTATTACATTTACTCGATTTTAACTTCTGCTTTAATCGTTTATGATGTTGTTGTTACAATATTAGAATATAAATGTAACTATTTTTTCCCACAAATAGCATAGCCTACACGCTTACATTCACAATATTTGTGTTCATAGCTTTCAATATGAACATTGTTTGTAGGACAATATTAGACAGGATGAGAAATAACATTATTTTTAAAATAAATAGAGATGTTTTAATCTAGCTAAATAGAAAAAAAGTAGAAAATAGAAATACTGAGATATATTGTATATTGCAATTCAGAGACATTATTTTTATCCATATGACAGTAAATAATAACATTAATCTTCAGATGAACTAGCCTATCCTTTGTATGTTGCATGTTATATTAAACAGAATGACATATTGCATTTAAGCATTTAAGCAAGAATAATTTAAGTGGACATTAACTTTGAAAGCCCTCAAAACACATTAAATATACACTACCAGTCAAAAGTTTTGGATCGGTGAGATTTTTCGTGTTTTTAAAAGAAGTCTCTTCTGTTCACCAATGCTGAATTCATTTGATT
The DNA here is from genome assembly GCA_036326025.1 of Chrosomus eos. Taxonomy (NCBI): domain Eukaryota; kingdom Metazoa; phylum Chordata; class Actinopteri; order Cypriniformes; family Leuciscidae; genus Chrosomus; species Chrosomus eos. The sequence goes on from CM070825.1 coordinate 45,771,425, forward strand.
AAAAATACAAAAACAATAATATGATTTTTGACCATATCGCCCAGCGCTAGTTTGGACATTTATCTTCAGATGAACAGATGCCGTGTTTGTATAAATATTAGGCATGTTATGTTAAAGCTACACTGTGTAACTTTTTTAGTTTACTCTTAGCTAAAAACACTTAGTTCTTTCAAAAATATGTGCTCATTAATGTATATTTACTTCGTTCAAGTAATAAAGTATTCTCGTGAGTGTATAATATGCCACTGAAAATACATACGGGTAAGGGGTTCTAATGTCGGTCGCCATGTTGCCCCTCCATCTTGAAAGTACATTAGCCAAAGAGGGACATTCCCGTTTCTAAAATAACCCCATCACTTGAAGGAACACTCATGGACGAGGTCGAGCTGGAAACCATGTTAATCTTGGACTACATTGGCCACCGTAGGAGTTAAAACGAAATCGGAATTGAGAGGAACAGAAACTAATATTCACTAGATAGTAATAGATGGGGGTAAAAATCACACAGTGTAGGCTTTAACCAGAACGAAATATTACATTTAAAATACAGCCAACATAAATTATCTTTAGTGGACAAATTAACTTTGACAGCCCTAAAAACACATTAAATATATATTTAAAAAAAACATCTTGGTATCGCTAATAACGGATGCCGTCCCACCTCCTCGTAAAGCCAGTCTGATACACACACACACACACACACACACACACACACACACATCCAGACAAATAACAGTAATGAAAGGCCATGAAACACTTCACAGCCTCTATAAAACATTCCGCTCAGAACGACACGTTAGTCAGAAACAGGATGAAAAGTGCAAACAAGTGTCTAAGTTGTGGTTAAAGTCTCACTGACACATGCTTACAAAGTCACACTAACACACACGCCTGGTGTGAAGTTTGGCCAGCTAATCAACATGCTGAAGACAGACGTTTACAGCGCTAGCAAACAAACACTGACAAATACAACACTTATAATGCTTGATAGTGGAACTAGAGAACAAATAATACAGAGAAAAAAGATAATAATAAAACAATAATAAATAACAGAAAACTCTCGATAAAGTTGTTTGTAACTGGTGTTGGCACTGATACAAGAACTGCAACTTCGGGTAATCAACAGATATGATTATAATATCCTAATATAAATCAGTTTTAATAATGATTGATAGTGACGTCAAGCTCGAAGACAAATAAAATGACTGAAATGTCACTTACACAATAATAAATATCATAAAATGTTTATTAACTATCGATAAATTATGTGTAATAGATTTTATAATTGATAGAAGAACTAGATACGGTTATTATTAATCAAATGTATTCATCTGATTATATCCTAATTTCAATTAATAGTAGTGACATCTAGAGAATGATGTCATACCAATATAAAGAAAGAGTAATATAAACACAGCAAATAAAATGACTGAAATGACTCTTACACAATAATAAATTAAATAGGCTAACAGAAAATGTTTATTAACTATCGATAATGTTTTTGTAACTGATTCAAGAACTACAACTTTTCTAAATCAACAGATACGGTTATTATTAATCAAAGTTATTCATCTGATTATATCTAATATCAGCTGATATAGTTTTATCACTATAACTACCAGTCTCTCATCATGTTCTGCATTAGTTGATTTAAAGGTGTTTGATGAAAGCCGGATGAATTGGTCATAATAACAAACAAGGAACTGGAAGTGTTGACGAACATTCACTGAAAGAAACACAGAACAACATCAAGCACAACTCAGTGTTCATAACAAACATCAAGCTGATTAACATTCCAGCCACAGCACTGGACCTGGTCACCCCTCTACACACACACACACACACACACACACACACACACACACACACCAGATGTGTTACACAGATCTCTATTATATGAGTTAAAGGAACTGAATCCTCAGCACGTAGCACTTCACAGTTAGTATTAGTGCTGTATCTCTTTAAGAACTCTATTAGTTTCCCCACAACGACTGTGAAATCTTGTGGTTTCAGACCACATCACAGTCACACACACACACACACACACACACACACACACACACACACACACACCTACCTGTCTGTCTGTTAGTCTGTCTCACTCACACACGCTCCAGTGTTTCCTTCAAACTCGACAAGTGCATCTAAACACACACACATTATGAACAAAGAAATAGATAGATAGATAGATAGATAGATAGATAGATAGATAGATAGATAGATAGATAGATAGATAGATAGATAGATAGATAGATAGATAGATAGATAGACTCCCGTGACTCTCGCCTGTTGATGTTATTTTAAATATAACGGATATTTACCGGTTTTCCGTGACTGATAGACTGTGCAGAATCACATGCTGAGATTTCCTCGAGTAGTGCTGATAAAATCATCCGTGTGTTTCAGTAAACTCCGTTTATTAACTGAACGCAAAACGCGCAGCACAACAAACTTCAGTAACGCTGATAAACTCATGTAAACACAAACAAATAAACACACACACACACACACACACACACACACACACACACACACACACTTACAGAAGCTCTCTGGCAGAACTTGAGCTTGTTTTTTCGCTCTGGTTGTTGATGTTGTAGTTTTCCTCCGGACGGCTTACACTAGTCCGTGTGTGTTTCTCCACTGAAACTGAGAAAAAACCTGCAAGAAACTTCTTCCGTAGGCGGCGCGTCACATGAGCGCGTGTGAAATTCCGCAAGAAGCGACGCGACGCGACGCGCCACTCTGGGCGTCAAAAACCGCTAACTGCGGTTGCTATGCGACACAACGAGTAAATTCTTCAGGGGCGCGCGGGCACACAAACACCACTGAGCCGCATTCAAACCTCACGGCGGTTTCGTCTTGTTTGGCACATTTCTAGAAGTTTAACTATAATAATTTAAATATATAACCTGTAAGTATTGTTATCTGGCATACGAATGGACATTTTCTTTTGGGTTTATGTATAAATATAATTTTCAAATCCTCATCGAGTTCTTATACTCGACACGTGATTGGTCCACACTGATCATCGCTGAGAAAAGTAACACGTATATGGTATGTTAAGCGTTTCACGTAAATATATACACTTAATTCAATAACATACAAAAATATATAATATTTCTTTATTCATTTATTTTTGAAAATCTCAGGCTAATTAAACAGGACTTTCTGGGTTTTAAGCTAATCTCAGTGGTCTTTCAGCATGCTTCACTAGTCATGCTCTTTAGAATTGATTGATTTCTGATCTGGCTGATGCTGGGGTTTATGGACCCTGTAGTTTTTTTTGTAGAGTTATTTTGTAGTTTTATACCCTAGAGTTATTTTGTAGTTTTATAGTGTTGATTACAGCTGCATATACAAGTTTTGACCGATAGGTGGCGCTACAGGACTATCACTGAATATTAGACTGTTGTGATGGAATACTAGCATTCTGCGGCATATACACGCCTTCTGTTCTATTATAACACGCAGTATGCCATTTCAGACAATAGTTATTGCCCTTATTATTGCATGTTTGTTTCAGCCAGTTTTGTGAATATAATACCTTTTGTGTGCAAATGAGTCTGAAATGAGTCTGATTATATAATGTGTCAGTTGTAGGTAAAACTGCATTTTCATCTGTTTGTTGTTCGTATGGATGCTTCATAAATAAATATTAAGTATGATTTTCATCATAAGCAGCAGTAGTCTAGTCTAGGATGAGAGTGAGTCAGAGTCTAGCAGGCTCTTTAGCATCACATGTTCTGTGTTTGTGTGAAAGGGACTTTATAATCACTGAACTTCAAAAGGACAATAATAATTCCAAAAAGTGATTATTAATTTGCTCTTTTGAAGGCTAGTCTTAGAATAAGACTGATTAACTCTGTCAGCAGAGTCGGCTCCAGAGCAGATCTACTGGAGGGGCATTGGGTCATCAGTGTAGTGATATCTGATGGGTGGGATCGCTACTGAGTGAGCCACGCCCCAAGCGGGGTTTTTGTACTCTGCGAGTGAGCAATAAAGTTCAGTTATGTACCTGCTAGGCTGTGCCCGTTTCTCAATATGCGTTCTTGTCTGTACTTGTGTTCTTGTGGACTTGTGAAACGTCATCAGACGCTGCCCAAGTACTGTTCCAATTCAAAGTTCACATCTAGCCAAGAACAGTTCAAATCCCCGTATGTGTTCTTGATCCGCCCCGTTTACCGAGGATGCATCGTGAGGTGACTTGTGCGGACTCGAGACAGACAGGTATCCCAGAATGCATCTCGCACCAACCAGCAAGCGTCAATAGCAGAGGAGAAAACCCGCGTAATATCAAAATACTACTGTTATTGTGTCACGAAATGCAATTTTAAGAGTGTTTCAGTCGAGAATGTAGTTGTTTAAAGCTCAACTCTGTGGTTTATTTATAAAGAGAGCGCCTATTTGAAAAATCTATCTGACGTTTTCGGAGTTGTGAGATCCAGGCAATCAGCGGGCGTTCAGCGCTGATTAACCCGACTGGAACAGCTTTTCCTCGGCTTGTGCTTTGATGTTTGCCGCTGGCTCTGATGTCTCTAGTCTAATGGTTAAACAATTCATCTATATTATTATAGATTAATATAAAGTTTGTAATCTATAGTTTGTTCCATGGCAATTTGTTTTGGCTGAGGGTTAAGTGAAGTTTCATAATTTTATATATTTAGGCTATTTAAATTTAACTTTGTAGCACTATTAGAGAGAGCTGACTTATGTTTGACTGAATTCGTTTGCTTTATTTCTCGTTATATCGCTTCTTATACCTTTTAGGCTACTTTTATACTGGATTGATCATTAAAACTGCATTTAACAAAAAGAAACAGGGTTGTGTAATTTTATTTAATATATTTTAAAATAATTCGAATATTTGTAATATTTATTTTACATTGTCTTCACTGTATGAACATGTATAATAAAATAAAATGAAACAACCCTGTCTGTTTTTTAAATGTCCGTTTTAATGATTCATTTTTTTTAATAAAAAACAAAAAAGAAGGGTTGCGATTTATATTTCGTGTTATAAATGCAGTGAAGATAATCAATGTATGTGTAGCCTGAACCAGATTTGTGTGGCCATTAATATGTTTAATATTTTTGAGTGGTGTTTTATAACATATTTCGTTTTATGGTTGCCTAAAATATACATAGAGAGATAACCGGAGTAGCCAGAGCGATCTATAGTGACGCGAGCAAGAACGCACTGTTCCATTTGCAGAATAACCGGACTCGCGTCCTCCCGTCCTCGGGAGTTCGTTCTCCCGAGTCGAACTTGCAAGTCCGAACTACCAAGGACGCAAGTCCGAAGTTTGCGTACTTGGTATTGAGAAACGGCTGTGATCGCTGTCTCGGCTCATTCACGAACACAACATGGTGTCAGATGCGGCTAGAACAGTCTCCAACTAACGATAAGCTGTTGAATAAGCCCATAAGCACGGCTGGAAGAGAAACGCTACAGTAGTACCGTAGTTTACGACGTTTTTCCTACGGACAAACATAAATAAGGAAAGACTGCAAGCGGATCAGCACACGCTCAACCACCGCACCGTAAGTCAAGAGCGGGGGAGGGGTATGGTTACCAGGCAACCTGGGTGCAGGCAGAGAGGCCCACCGAAGCATATTGTGATTCATAAAAGTTAAATAAAGTGCTCAAGTTTGAAAAGAGCTTCAAGTAGAAACAAAAAATACAATAAAAACAAATAATAAAAATCTACAAAGCAAATGGAGGAATCACCAGCACCCACAACCTCGTATCAAATCAGACCTCCTGATCCATTTGATTTTACAAAGCCAAATGACTTTGAAAGATGGCTCAGACGATTTGAAAGGTTCAGAGTTGCAGGTAATCTTGCACAAGCATCAGATTTGCACCAAGTTAATACACTGATTTATTGTATGGGAGACAAAGCTGATGACATTTTGTGCGGATTAGCCATGACTACAGAAGAGCGTGGAAATTATGAAACTGTGCAGAATAAATTCAAGGAATACTTCACTGGCAAAATAAATGTGATCTATGAGAGAGCAAAGTTTAACTCCAGGAAACAAGAGCCAGATGAACCAGTTAATGATTTTATCACTGCACTGTATTCATTGTCGGAACGCTGTGCTTTTGGACCTCTGAGAGATGAACTTATTAGAGACAGAATTGTCGTCGGATTAAAAGACATCAAACTCTCAGAGCGCCTGCAATTACATGCAAACCTAACTTTGGAAAAAGCTATAACTATGGCCAGGCAAAGCGAAGCAGTGAGAAAACAGCAAGCAGAACTTAGGCAGGAAGAAGACGAAGACCTAAAGTTAGACGCTGTACACAAAGAAATGTACAGGCAGGATTCAACCAAAAAGCCAAAGTCTGGAAAAGGTGGGAACTGGCAAAATTTCCAGAAGAACCGCAAAGAGAAACCAAAGAAATCAAGCTGCATGAGATGTGGAAAATCACCATACCATGTAAAGGATCTCTGCCCAGCCAAAGAAGCTGTCTGTCATCAGTGCAATAGGACAGGGCACTATATAATAATAATTAATAATTCGTTACATTTATATAGCGCTTTATCTGGGACCTCAAAGCGCTTTACAAGGAAGGGGGGAATCTCCTCAACCACCACCAGTGTGCAGCATCCACCTGGATGATGCGACGGCAGCCATATTGCGCCAGTACGCCCACCACACACCAGCTTACTGGTGGAGAGGAGACAGAGTGATGAAGCCAATCAGTATACAGGGATGATTAGGAGGCCATGATGGACAGAGGCCAATGGGCAAATTTGGCCAGGATGCCGGGGTTACACCCCTACTCTTTCGAAAGACATCCTGGGATTTTTAATGACCACAGAGAGTCAGGACCTCGGTTTAACGTCTCATCCGAAGGACGGTGCTCTTTGACAGTATAGTGTCCCCATCACTATACTAGGGCGTTAGGACCCACACAGACCACAGGATAGCGCCCCCCGCTGGCCTCTCTAACACCTCTTCCAGCAGCAACCTGGTTTTCTCAGAAGGTCTCCCATCCAGGTACTAACCAGGCTCAGCCCTGCTTAGCTTCAGTGGGCAACCAGTCTTGGGTTACAGGGTGATATGGCTGCCGGCTAATATGAGGCAATGCCATTCAAAGACTGTGCTTCATGAGGTTAAAGAGAACTGTGATTCAGATGAAGAGCAAGCATTCCTCGGAGCCGTAGATTCAAATACTCAAGCCTGGTGCACAACCGTTCAGATCTTGGAGCGACCGGTGAAAATGAAAATGGACACTGGGGCAGACGTCACAGCAATACCCGAATCCATCTTTGTGCTGCTGGCTTCAAATAAAAACACAGGTCTTAAGAAAACACGCAAAGTACTGATTGGACCAGGAAAGAATGTATTGGAAGTGAAAGGAGTATTTTCTACCACCATCTCGAAAAATGAGAAAAATATAGAGGAAGACATCTATGTGGTCAAAAATCTCTTCACACCACTTCTGGGCAGACATGTGTAAAGATTCTAGGGGATCTAATCCCTGGGGAATTTGCATATCATAATTAATAATTGGTAATTAATAATTATTCATACATGTTTGGATTAGATCAGTCTTACATGTTAATAAATCTCCCTCTAAAGGAGAATGTCATTTTACCTGGATGTATACATGCAATCCTTTCATTTTTAACAAGTTGATTGCAGTTAATTACACAGATCACGTCTTACAAAGCAGGCAAAATTAATTTAGCTCAATTGTCCGAATAATATTGAGGGGATCCCCAATATCATCTTACTTGATAGGATTTCAGGAAACGCAATTCTCTGGCCAGAAGAATTGGGTTTTCTGCCCTATAAGCAAATATGTAAAGCTATCTTTAAGTTATAAAGTTCGTAGCAAGATCTTTGGCACTTAAGAGACTCGAAATTGAGCAAAGAGGAAGTCCATCAGTCAAGTGAATATAATGATTTAATAAAGGCATGTCTACTTATATATATTTACTACGTTACAGGAATACATGTATTTACAAACATTAACACGAACGAAACACAATATGACATCAATGAATGAGAAATGCGTAAAGTTTGGGCAATGGATAACTTACACGCGAAAGCGTGTAAGAGAGGGAGAGAGAGAGAGAGGATGAGAGTTTAGAGAGTTGCATGGTTGCAGTGAGATTAGGAAGAGAGATGATCTTTCTAAATAAGTTAGCAAATTCACATAGACAAACGGAACTTTGAGAGACAACAAGACTTCAACAAATCTTAAAAACGTGATCAAACACGGATACTTGCAGAGGTGTGGTACTCTGTGCATGGCTTGTGAAGAAGCGTGTGTGTGTGTCTCGCAGCCCGGTGCGTCACGTGCGCGCGCCTCTGCTTCAGAGAGAGCGCGCGTTCGTTTGAATCTCTAGCTGGCTTTGCTGAAGAGATATGTCACGCGGTGTTCTTTTCACTTCGTGGAAGTAAACAGCGTCGAATATGAAAACAAAACTAACTTTAAAGAAAAGAAATAAAGATCCCAAAGGGGAAATCACGCGGAGTTACGTCATGGCTGGTGAAGAAACGCTTGTGCGTCTCTGGGTCCGGCGCGTCTCGTGGTAACGGCGCTTGCTTCTCCTGTGCAGGGATTTCGACGATTGGAATTAAACACGGGGGCTTATCTAGACTGGAAACAAACACAAAACTAACTAGAAACAAACAAAAAGAACGGCGATGAGCTCGCCGGAGGCGCGACGTTACATGATGATGACTAGGATCAGGAAGAGAGCGAGGAGGAGCTCCGCGCCTCTTTAAAAAGATTTCGGTTCACGCCTTCTTTTGGAAGACTGCGCCAATCAGCTGGGAGGGAAGTTCCCGCGGAAGATTTCTCTTTGTCTTGTCAGATCGACTTTGCATGTTTTATGACGGTGACGTAAAATGCGTTCAATTTTACTCCAGAGATGATAAAACATCGTAACACTCATCCTATGGTTTGTACACATACAGATATGGTTTGGTCAGATCAAGAGGATTCTAAAGATATGAAGAACAACATAAGTTGGATAATACTGTAAAGTTATACATTAAAAGGCATACTTTCCAAGCATTTGTAGTTATTTTAGGACTACGGTACGGTCGCAGATAACCATGGAATCTGGGTAACAGACACACATATAAGCATATCAAAATATATCTCAATAAAGTCTTTATATGATGACGTTAGCGGTTTGTGTATGTGTGTGCGTGTCCATGAGAAGATGTTCTGAGTAATCTCCTGGTCTCTCTTGGAAGGAGAGGTTCGTGATAGTATGTAAATCCATGAAGCATTAACCCATTAGAGTCTCCAAGGGCGCACACACCAAACACAATGGAAAGTCATGAGATGAACATGTATCACAAAGTTATGCATAGGATATATATATATATATATATATATATATATATATATATATATATATATATATATATATATATATTATATACATATATATATATATATATTAGAGTTAAAAAGGTTTCATTTTTCCTTCTCCAGGAATCAAGGGAATACGCAGTTACATGTAAAAATACATAATGGTAAACTCAGTTATTTCAATGTAACATGAACAAACACATAAACCACATTGAATATTTCTGTTTAAAATGTCTTTTAAAAAGAGAAGTTTCTTTTCTCTGTAACATAAACTTCCTGTGGCACATTCCACATTCCTGGGGGGGATGTGTGCTTGGATATATGTGTGTGTGTGTGTGGTGTGTGTGTGTGTTAATTTTGAGTCCTGGGGGGAGGAGGCTGGTTTGGAAGCTTTCCGGCCTTTGAAGGCTCTTAGGATTTTAGTTATCCAGAATATATTTAATTATTCAGATTCACCCTAAATACGCTACATATTTCCCCCTTTTCGTCGGATGATGTCCCCGTGTGTTGGACATCATATGACGACAAATCATCACCATTGGCGGATGGCAGGTGAATCATGATGATTGGGTAGGAGGTGCTGTTAGGCTGAGGCTGAGGGCTCAGCTTGATAAAGTTCGACGCAGCCTCCAGCGTGGTACCCTCTTCCTGAGGGTCCCGTGGGCTTGGCTGTAGATGTTCGCATCTCGTTGAGCCTCCTGTGCAGGATGACTGTCGAGTGTCAGGGTGTAGTTGATAGATGTAATGTCAATTAGCTGGGATCTCCTTTTGCAAACCACAATTCCCTTTCTGGAGTTAGGGTGAGAGTGTGGTTCTTGAAGAAGGATGGGGCCTTTTGGTACTTGGATGCGCTGCTCTGGCTGAGCAAGGTGACAGATCACTTACAATCTCTGCTTGGGTCTCGGTGACTTGAGTGCGAGGCTTGGCTTTAGCAGGGCAGCTTGTGCCACTGATCTGCAGCCCGCAGGTTCCGTCAGGGTTGTCTCTGAGGAAAGATTTGTCAGGGCAGGGATAGTAAATGTCTTTGGTCAATGTGCACATCTGTGGATTCGGAGCTGGGTACAGCTTGGTGTCGCTGTCATGCAAGGCAATCACGTACGGCATGCGGATCTTGATGTGAGTGCTGCCTCTCAAAATCTGACATGGACAATGTTCTTGAGCCGGTGGATTCGGCTTGACTATGATGGGTAAGTTCAGGGGAACGTCCCATTTTCTCTGCTTGTGGTGATGCAGAGTGGGATGGCACTACCCATGAGAGTAGGCAAGGTGTATTTTTAAAGAGTCAGTTGGCGTGGTGATGGCGGACGCCAGCACGGTTTGCATGAGGCCTAAGGGTATCAGGTGCGGTGGGATTCTACCCATGGCGAGGCTGTCGATGGAGGAGTTCACCCCCCTTTAGCAGGTTTGTCATCAGGGCTGTTACCAGCTGAGTTTGAGCAAAGTCATTCTGGAAGACGGTAAACAGCTGTTTCATGGAGTTCACTGTCGGGTCGCAGAACGCTGTGAGTTTGAAAGTTACCACAGTTCCCTATTGTCTTGTCGATGGCTGCAGGGATGCACTCTGTTGTGAGTGGCTCTGTTCTCTGTGGAATCTCAGTCTGAATTTTGGCTGCATGCCGTCCGACGTTGGCGAGGTTTACTGCATTCATGCCGGACATACAAGTGTTAAACAGAGTTCTGACGGCAGTGCGGCGGCGGTTGTGGCCACCTGGCTCCGCTAGCGTGACAGTCATTTTCTCAAGTTGGTCGAGCATGTGTTCGACATCGGCCTCAGTGTGCGTGGGGGCCTCCTCTGTCCGTTGGCACCTACCCAGCTGTATTGTGTCGTTACGCCGGGGTGGTGCGTTCTGTAGGCGTTGTGAGGATCAGGTGGCACAGGCACTTTCTGAGTGCGGGTCCGGCAGAAAAGGAGTCTTGGTTGTTCCCTTAGGATGGTGCTTGGTGCCGGACCTGGTGAGATGTCCGATTGCGGCTACCCTCTGGTTGGCTGGAAGCACAGCAGCATCCTGGTAAAAGTGAAAGGGAGAGAGAAAGGGAGAAAGGGAGGAAAGATTTCAGCGAACATCGTCCTTGGTTGGCTAGGACAGTCTTTTCGCTTTGAGGGCGCCAGTATGCCACTTGCTTCGGTGTCTTGCAAGTGTCTCTGGTGCTGCGGGTTGCAGCACATGGTGCGTCATGGGCATAGGGCATACATTGTGGCATTACCCCCCTTTTGCACTGTGGCAGAACAAGCTGTGGCGCGGTGATGGCATCAGGTGCAGAACGCTGAATGTTGTCCAGTGCACGCAGCATGTGCTTGTTGACGTAGGTTGTGTGGGGCACCGGTTGTCGGTGGGTGCACACGACTTTCGTGGGTGGTTGGAGGGGTATGAGAGGTGGTTTCTCATAGTGTCCATAGTTTTGTGATAGTCTTTGGTAAGCTGGAAGGTTAAGGTCAGGTGAAGCAGGGGCTCTGTGACATGTTGTCATACTTGTAGTGAGAGCCTAATGCATGACCCTAAAAGTTCAGAACCATGGTTTAACTGGTTCGCTAGGTATGTAGCTTAAAGCTAGGTGTTTCACATGTAGCTAGCTAGTGAAGTGTGTCTTGTATCTTATCTTAGCTGTGGATGTTAGGAGGCTAAGAGGTGTGGTTCCGAGATTATTCCATGGAAAGGGCATAGCCGAGATGAAATAAATGCCTTAAGATGGTTCTTATGACTAAATTATTTCTCTGGACTTAACTAGTGGTTCACTACGGCTTGACGAAGTGAATGATGGGGAAAAAGGACAGCTTTCCTATTCAAATTATGCTTATTATCAATCCTCTGGACTATAGTTGTGCCCTAGTAAATTGTTGAAGTTACTTGTGTTGCAGGGTCACAAAAATGAGTACACTTGTTGAAAATAAAACAAAATCACAAATAAAGGTGTCTCTGTTTCCTTTCTGGGCCCTATGGGAAATGGAACCACATTTGAACAAGAGAGGAAATAAAATAAATTTTAAATCATATAGATGACCGAAAAGTAAAGGGAATAGCTGAGTGCTATTAATATACAGGTCAAAGAATAAAATAAATTAAATCATAGAGATGACCGAAAAGTAGGGGGAATAGCTGAGTGCTATTAATATCAAGGTCAAATAAAATAAAATGGGGAAAAAAAATTAAAGAAGAGCCAAAAGAAAACAAAAATTAAAATTAAAAGCAAAAAGAAACAAAGTGATCAAAACAACGGGAATGATCTGAAGGCGAGAATAATCAGTGGCATTAGTGACTAAACTTTGGATTTGCCTGGGCCAACACTTCATAGTGGGTTACAACGGTTGCGTGTTCGAGGCCACATCGTGTGTGTCCCATCAAAGGATTAGTCACCTGCCGATGAAGATTCCTATTGCTATATGAATTCTTCTCTAGCTACACAGTTTACATGTAGTTAACTTAAGTTTAATTAACAGGGTATCTTCAAAGTTAGCCTTCGACGGTTAGCAAGGGCTATGCCTCAACTAGTAAAGGTGAACTTTAGCTAAGAAGAATTGCAAACACGGAACGTGAATGATTAGAAACCCTAACTGGTGTTAAGGAAAGTATTTTAGAATACTTTGCATTGTGTAAACACAAGCGGTGATTAAGGGCTTAAGTAAATTATGCTAACTGCTAATTGTAGAAGTTATTATTTAGCTTAGCCTAGGCTGGATGGATGTTAGGTTAGGTTAGCGTAGCGTAAGCTAGCTGGAGGCTAGGTTGGTTTAGCTTAGCGTAAGCTAGCTGGATGCCATGTTAGTTTAGCTTAGCGTGAGCTGGAAGGATGCTAGGTTAGCTTAGTGTAGCGTAAGCTAGCTGGATGCTATGTTAGTTTAGCTTAGCGTGAGCTGGAAGGATGCTAGGTTAGCGTAGCCACCTAGGCTGGTTTGTTTACAAAGTGACATCACAAGTTAGCACTTCCTGTGACAAGTCGTTATCATGGAAACTAGAGCATGTCAGACAATTCAAACAGTCCCTAAAGGCTGTCTGTACATTTTACATGAATTATGCATGTTTAAACGGGTTAACCGGGGTGCAACTTTATTTTAAGTCTTTCTAGGACTCGGTGTTACATGAAGTAAAATGCAGATGTGTTTTGGCATTAGCTAATTTTACTCATGGAACTCTTCTCTTTATTTTAAGCAACTTATTCTATTTGTTTACAGAGTAAGGAAATAGATTTGCTGGGAGTCAAAGCTTGTCTAAGCATATATAGTTACGTCCCTCTTGTGCACTACTGCTGACTTTTCAGTGATTACAACAGTTTTGATCACTAGGTAGCTCTCTGTTTGCAGATGCAGCTAAAGTTTAGGTGAATTACATCAATCAAACAATAATTTGTAAGGCCTTTACATTTGTAGAAAGGGGAGCGTCGCCCAGATCTACCTAGATATAACTTTGTCCTGAGCTTTCTTTGTTAAGACACAGGTTTAGTCATACTGCAATTTGTATTTCTTTTAAGCAAAGCAGAATAAACATCGGTACAGTTTACAGGCTGCTGAGATGAGGTTTCTTCATCAAACAGACTTACGCTTTACTGCTTAACATGCTAATTTTAGTTGGAAATCTAAGGCTATTTTACTTAAAGTAGAGATGTCAATTTCAGCAATCGTTTATCTGCATTTAGACAAGCCAGCGATCAAAAATGCGTGCTGCACATTGTGTTTTAGTTGGATCGTAACGATTAAATGCACGCCCATAGGTTAACTGTAGTTTAAAGCTCAGGTGGTTTCACTCAACTCTGACGTCGCAGTGACGTATGCCCTATTTGGAGCTAGCGTTTCCTGTAACCCTTCATTGTCATAGAAACTAATGTTTAGCAGTGTCATTTCAACCAGCATGTTGCAAATGCTTGGTTCGAAAGAGTCGTGCATAGTCTGTTGGCAGGTGAGGCTTACACGTCCATTCAAGATTTTCTTTAAGTCAGTAAAATTCTAATTTTACGAATGCAGAGTCTTGCAACTCTTTGGGCAGACATTTTCATCTACTTTTAAAAGTTCTATGTTCTATGCTGATCAGGGACCCTTTTAGCAGAGTCTTGCACTGTGTTCGTGCAGTGTCTTCTGGTTTTGCAGTTCAAAGTCAGTGGGGTTTTAGGAATTCTTTCTGAGGAGGCCTTCTGTGTTAGAGGCCTTCTGCATTAGGTCACGCATCGTTGAGTGGGCATTGCGTGGTCTTTGGCGAGCTGGAAGGTGCAGGGTAGCGAACTGGAACTTTGACTTGGTGCTGAGGCTGTGTACCCCTAGATGGCTGCTGGAGTTCTTGGGAACTCTGACCTTGGAGTCTGGCTCTGGTGACCAGTGTGACTGGAGGGCCCAGACGGTCAGGTGTTTGAAGTCTAATGAAGCTTAGAGCGTTCTAGCAGGTCTTTGCCAATCAGAAAGGGGTGCGTGCTCATTTGTGAGATGTACACTGGGTGGGTAGGCCTCAAAAGGACCAATTGTCAGGTAAATGGGAGCTCTCTGTTCTAGCCGGTTGTACGTTCTGGTTGTACGACTGCACGTTCAGCTCACACATGTGGGGTATAAGAGTTCGATCTTCGCTCTTAGCTATAGCACTGAGTCTTTCAAAGAGTTGAGCTGACATTAAAGTGAGGTCTGAGCCGGTGACTTTCCCGTGTTTCAAGGCTCACCTCATTGTCTAGAGTGATGGGTAGGTAGAGTTTCCGGGCCCACCCCCTTTTGATAAGTTCTTTTGGGGTTTCGGTCCCAGCTGTGGG
This sequence comes from Chrosomus eos, assembly GCA_036326025.1. NCBI lineage: Eukaryota > Metazoa > Chordata > Actinopteri > Cypriniformes > Leuciscidae > Chrosomus > Chrosomus eos. Next base: position 45,786,495 of record CM070825.1, read on the forward strand.
AAACTGTGCGGTCTCACTCAGGCTGTGCAGCTGTCAGCTGTGGTGGCTGTGTGCTGCTGTCACTTTGTGATGTGACCGTTTGCTCTGTGTCTGTGGCTGACGAGCAGTGTTCTGTGTACCTGTAGGTCTTACGCTCAGGTATAGGATGTAAAGCTTGTACCTCTTGAATTTTTGGAAAGTCTTTTGTGAAGAAGCTTTTCAGCGACTTCAGGGTCTCGGCTGTCTCAGACGTGGCGGCATTGTGTTTGTCTGATGCGTGCTCAGACTTGGGCTTACCAGTGGCCTGGAACGGACTCGACTCTCTGTGAACAGGGCTTTGGTGTGATGGGGCGCCCTCTGGAGGCATCTCTGGATAGTGTTCAGAGACAGTAGATCGTGGGGTTTTTCAAAGTCTTTTCGGATTCTGGATCAGAGAATTCTTTAATGAAGGCCTGCCGCAGCGGCTGGTAGTCTATAAGAGTGTTTCAACTCTGTGGAACAATGTCAAGTTCGGCTTTGAGATCGTGTCTCTGTTGAGTAAGTTCATGGATTTCAGCTCGGCCCGTGTGTAAGTGGTTTCAAGAGCCGTGGCTTTAGTGTCTCTTTCTTTGGGTTCAGTCTCTGCTGAACGAGCTTGTGGCTGGTAGCACGGGCCTCTTGCAAGTTTTTTCTTTTTCAGGCCGTGGCTTTCGAGTCTCTTTAAGTTCGGCCTCTGCTCTTTGCAAAGGGGCTTCACTTTTGTCGGAGTTTCTCGTTGGGTTCCTCTCTGGCTCTTTTCTCTGACTGTTCTCTGCGGTCTGTGTGTAGAAGATCAGACAGGGCAGGTTGAAGTCTTTTCACTTCCTTCTGTAGCTCGGGGTCGTTGTCATCCTCGGCTTGCATCCTTAGCGTTGCAACTTCATGGAGACGTGCTGGTGCGATGAGCTGGCAAGCGAGGTTTTGGACGTGTCTGGCCGGTCTTTGTCGTGGGAGCTTTGGCTTGGTTTGTGCGCCATCAGCTTGTCCACGTCGCTCTTGGCTTTGAAGCTCTGAGTCACTGGCGACCTTGGGCAGGAATGGAGGTGTCATGAATCTCAGCCATGTGTCCAGGTTGTCCCAGCGGTTGTGGGACTGTAGGACCGGAACATACTGGTTTCGACTGTGGGCGAGAGGAACACAACACACACAGAGAGACCAAGCAAGTTGTTCTACGTTTAACGAGCTATAATACGGGCTATGCCGCGTATGCAAATTGTGGTTAACTGATGCAGACAGTTAAATCATTCTGTGGGACAATTTGGTTAGGTCATCATGGGCCTGAATAAAATTTTAACAGGGCGGTAGCTTAGGGGGTCACCTGTTGATGCTAGCGGCTTGTTGTCTAATTATTATTCAGCGTTCCTTGTTGTCTCAGATAGGTTCTGTCTTCTAGGTGAACTGAAAAGAACAGAGCACGACAGAAAAGAGCAGTGGCAAGATAGCAGAGTTTGAAGTAACATGCAACCATCCAAGATGGGAAGGTCTGTAATGAAATGGCGTTAAGAGTACACAGGAAGTGTTACAGGGGAAGAGGAGGCCTAAGCCTGCGGTTTGTGGCTCGGAGAGGAGGAGGGAGCCAAACACTTCAATAACCGGGGGAATCTCTAGATTCTGTAGCAAATATTAAGTGGATGGGTTTAATACCTTTGTTTAGTTTGCCTGGGGTGGAATGAGGTCATGTGGGTTGGAGTCAGCATCGTGGTTGGTCTTTCTGTCGTCCCCAAACGCTTGACAGCAGTGTCCCGGGCCTTTCGTGTATCTGTACCGATGTGCTCCCTCTCACGCAACCTGACTTTGAATCACAACCGGCAGTGCCAAATTGGTGATGTCGTTGTTGCGGGCCGCACTAACGGAGAGATACAGGAAAGTCCGGGACTCGCGCTCAGTCAGTGCTGGTGACGCAGGTCAGATGAACCAGTGTGCTGGACTCCAAGCAGAGATGACTGTCAAATCACCACAGCTCTTTAGTGGTTTCTACCTATAAATACAGAACAGTGTGAACAAGTAGCTTAACAGTGAATGAAAGCTTTCTTGTTTAAACTGAATTGAGTAATTATGCATGTAGAAAATAGAAGCAAAGGTTTTCCTAAATAATGGTAAAAAGGAAATTATGAAAATGATGTTATTTATCAAAATAACTTAACCCAAAAAAAAAAAATTCCTAAAAAAAAAAGTCTTTTTTTTTTATTAAATTCCTTTTATTATTATTACTTTTACTATTAATGGAAATTAATAATCAAAGTAATAAAGTAGGGTGGACCCCGGGAGAAGACAGGCAGTAGTGGCGCGTTTGGGCCACAAGGGGGTTTGGGTCACTTCCTCCTAGTGGTCAACCTGGCTGACCGAGAACTTGATTTGAATTGCATTCAAACTGGTTTAAATACACTTCAAATCGAGCGTATGCATAGATGTTAAGTAACTTCTAGAATTGTTGTCATAACATATCAACTCAAAATTATTAAAAATAATTTGAGACCGGAAATATAGACGTAAAGCCATAAAACTCTTGCCCACAGGGAAGGAGACTTAATTCACATTAATCTTGAAATTTGTTTGTTTCAAATCAAATTTGAATAAGTGTAGGAAATTTAAGGTTGGCATTATGTATGATGAGGATAATATCCAACATAAAATCAACTGAGAGAACGCCACTTCAAAGCAGAAAGAGTAGAAATGAAATAAAAGATGAGCTGACTTAGCAGGGGAGGGCCACAAGGGGGCCGCACTACTAAGTGTTCATCAGGGACTGTTAATACTTACTTTTGAATATTTTTTTTTTTTTTTTTTTTAAATTCAAATGTGGTTTGAACTAAATTCAAAATAAGTGTACACAGTCAGGAGTGAAAAATCATGTTAGTAACACTGGAACTTGCACATGCATTGAAAGTTGGAAGCACAATTTCAGGAATTCACTGGAAAAATCTGAAATTGTGATGGGAGAGAAAATGTTTAGGAAAGGATGACCTTGTTACTAGTGTCCACATGATGGCGACATTTCGCTCATGCAGGATGAAGTCAGGGGGCGGTACGTAATTCGAGAACTGTCAATCACTTAGGCTAAGGGTTGCCCTCTAGTGTTTGTCAGCAGAACAACAACCGGCCTGCTTCCATGTGTGATTCAAATTTGAGCGTGCAGACGCTTTGCTTTCTGTAGCGATCACACTTATCAAAACTAAATCTCAGCGGATTTTTGATGCTATGTTTTAACAAACACGACTTGCAGAATTTTTTTCCTGCGCTATGTAGGAGAAAACAGGAATTATACGTCTGTCGGTTGGATCCAAATACATTTATCAAATAGCATTTAATGATTAAAATGTTTTGGAGGTTTTGGATACTATATTTCACTAAACAGCGTGGCAAGATTTTTTCTACACACACACATAGGGTTCACAGGAATTAGGCATCTGTTTTTCGTTTCCCACAAATAATTAGCACTATGATTCATACGTGTTCGCTTATAAATTTCAAACCTCGGCGGGTTTTTCCTTTTTCGACACGTGTGCACGGAAGGATTTCTTCGCTTCCCCACATTAATATAGATAACAGGAATTATACGTCTGTCATTCGAATCCAAATAACATTTATCAAATAGCATTTAATGATTAAAATGTTTTAAAGTTTTGGATTTTTTTCTGTGCTATATTCTAACAAACACGTGTGGCAGGGCTTCTGCGCTGCGCATAAATAACAGGAATTATTCGTCTGTTTTTTCGACTCCCATAACATATTATCAAATAGCACTTATGATTAGATATGCTTTAGGTTTTACAATTGAGTAGCTACGTCAATTTTTAACCAGGAGTTTACCGTTAATCTAACGATTTAATATAAGGCCTTTTTAAGAATAGTGAAAGAGCATCGTTTCACTAAATCTTGTCTTCACCCTGACAGAAGAACATCGTTCGGACAGGGGAGTTTAATATTAAAAATGTCGTCGTTCAAAAGAGGTTTCTTCGTCTTTTATAGGACAAATTTAATACTGTGAAACTATGAAAACTGCAGTTTACTTCTTAGTTTCGCTGGACTGAAATGGCTTTTTGCCTTTAATCAGTCACGGTGAGTTCGCAATGCGTTCGCTCAACCGAGGTGCACGTACAATATTAAATCACAATATAGACAGATTGAAAACTGATCTCTTTTGCTCAAAAACAAGTTTAAAGTGTGCCTAGCATATTCCTCCACCATTCTATGTAAAGATTCTAGGGGATCTAATCCATGGGGAATTTGCATATCATAATTAATAATTGGTAATTAATAATTATTCATACATGTTTGGATTAGATCAGTCTTACATGTTAATAAATCTCCCTCTAAAGGAGAATGTCATTTTACCTGGATGTATACATGCAATCCTTTCATTTTTAACAAGTTGATTGCATTTAATTACACAGATCACGTCTTACAAAGCAGGCAAAATTAATTTAGCTCAATTGTCCGAATAATATTGAGGGGATCCCCAATATCATCTTACTTGATAGGATTTCAGGAAACGCAATTCTCTGGCCAGAAGAATTGGGTTTTCTGCCCTATAAGCAAATATGTAAAGCTATCTTTAAGTTATAAAGTTCGTAGCAAGATCTTTGGCACTTAAGAGACTCGAAATTGAGCAAAGAGGAAGTCCATCAGTCAAGTGAATATAATGATTTAATAAAGGCATGTCTACTTATATATATTTACTACGTTACAGGAATACATGTATTTACAAACATTAACACGAACGAAACACAATATGACATCAATGAATGAGAAATGCGTAAAGTTTGGGCAATGGATAACTTACACGCGAAAGCGTGTAAGAGAGGGAGAGAGAGAGAGAGGATGAGAGTTTAGAGAGTTGCATGGTTGCAGTGAGATTAGGAAGAGAGATGATCTTTCTAAATAAGTTAGCAAATTCACATAGACAAACGGAACTTTGAGAGACAACAAGACTTCAACAAATCTTAAAAACGTGATCAAACACGGATACTTGCAGAGGTGTGGTACTCTGTGCATGGCTTGTGAAGAAGCGTGTGTGTGTGTCTCGCAGCCCGGTGCGTCACGTGCGCGCGCCTCTGCTTCAGAGAGAGCGCGCGTTCGTTTGAATCTCTAGCTGGCTTTGCTGAAGAGATATGTCACGCGGTGTTCTTTTCACTTCGTGGAAGTAAACAGCGTCGAATATGAAAACAAAACTAACTTTAAAGAAAAGAAATAAAGATCCCAAAGGGGAAATCACGCGGAGTTACGTCATGGCTGGTGAAGAAACGCTTGTGCGTCTCTGGGTCCGGCGCGTCTCGTGGTAACGGCGCTTGCTTCTCCTGTGCAGGGATTTCGACGATTGGAATTAAACACGGGGGCTTATCTAGACTGGAAACAAACACAAAACTAACTAGAAACAAACAAAAAGAACGGCGATGAGCTCGCCGGAGGCGCGACGTTACATGATGATGACTAGGATCAGGAAGAGAGCGAGGAGGAGCTCCGCGCCTCTTTAAAAACATTTCGGTTCACGCCTTCTTTTGGAAGACTGCGCCAATCAGCTGGGAGGGAAGTTCCCGCGGAAGATTTCTCTTTGTCTTGTCAGATCGACTTTGCATGTTTTATGACGGTGACGTAAAATGCGTTCAATTTTACTCCAGAGATGATAAAACATCGTAACACACATCCTATGGTTTGTACACATACAGATATGGTTTGGTCAGATCAAGAGGATTCTAAAGATATGAAGAACAACATAAGTTGGATAATACTGTAAAGTTATACATTAAAAGGCATACTTTCCAAGCATTTGTAGTTATTTTAGGACTACGGTACGGTCGCAGATAACCATGGAATCTGGGTAACAGACACACATATAAGCATATCAAAATATATCTCAATAAAGTCTTTATATGATGACGTTAGCGGTTTGTGTATGTGTGTGCGTGTCCATGAGAAGATGTTCTGAGTAATCTCCTGGTCTCTCTTGGAAGGAGAGGTTCGTGATAGTATGTAAATCCATGAAGCATTAACCCATTAGAGTCTCCAAGGGCGCACACACCAAACACAATGGAAAGTCATGAGATGAACATGTATCACAAAGTTATGCATAGTATATATATATATATATATATATATATATATATATATATATATATATATATATATATATATATATATATATATATATATATATTAGAGTTAAAAAGGTTTCATTTTTCCTTCTCCAGGAATCAAGGGAATACGCAGTTACATGTAAAAATACATAATGGTAAACTCAGTTATTTCAATGTAACATGAACAAACACATAAACCACATTGAATATTTCTGTTTAAAATGTCTTTTAAAAAGAGAAGTTTCTTTTCTCTGTAACATAAACTTCCTGTGGCACATTCCACATTCCTGGGGGGGATGTGTGCTTGGATATATGTGTGTGTGTGTGTGTGTGTGTGTGTGTGTGTGTGTGTGTGTGTGTGTGTGTGTGTGTGTGTGTGTGTGTGTGTGTGTGTGTGTGTGTGTGTGTGTGTGTGTGTGTGTGTTAATTTTGAGTCCTGGGGGGAGGAGGCTGGTTTGGAAGCTTCCCGGCCTTTGAAGGCTCTTAGGATTTTAGTTATCCAGAATATATTTAATTATTCAGATTCACCCTAAATACGCTACACATGCCATTGAAAAGCTTAACCTTATCACAAGACTGGATAACATCACAGAATGCCAGTGGCAAGAGAAATATCCAGAGCTGTTCACAGGCTTAGGTGAGCTGAAAGAGGAATACTGTATTAAGTTACAGCCCAATGCAACACCTTATTCTGTAAATGTAGCCAGAAGGATCCCAGTGCCCTTAACCCTCAGAGACCTAAGGGTATTTTTACAATAAATTTTCCGTCTGGTGTTATTAACTAAAAAAGCTTGTAAAACATCAACCCTTTTGTGCACAGACAATTGACACACCTCTTTTTTTTCAGGACAAATTGAACTTTCAGCATATTTGTGTTACATTGATGTCACCTGAATGTAAAATAAGTTATGGGACCATAAAGACAAATGAAAAAATAAATCGGAAATTGAATCACTCAAATATTTATTGAAATCACACACAAATAAATAAAAGCTAAGCAAATTTCCTCTGGAAAACAGTTTGTTCATGTCTTTGGAGTCCTGGAGCACAGGAATAAACATTATAACTTGTACAGAACCAAAACTATTTACATTTTACCAAAAGAAGTCCAGGCGTTTTCATGAAATTCACTGGTGCCAAGCCTCAAAACAGTTCCTATCAGCAATCACAAAGAGGGCCACATCACAGGCTTTGCATTTATATTTTATTTATTTTATTTATTATTTTATTTATTTTATACTTTTTATACTTTTATACTACATTTATACTTCTATAATACTTTTTTACAGTAAATAAATAAATGGCACTTCAGCTGGGTCTATCCTGGTAATCTAGTTCCTCATCTGTCAAAAACCTCTGTTCTCCTGAAAATCCATTATTCAGCGCTCGATTTAGATCTAGTTCTCTGTGATTCTCTGTGAAACCTGCGTCTCTCTCTCTCTCTCTCTCTCTCTCTCTCTCTCTCTCTCTCTCTCTCTCTCTCCACCATGCTCTCCACTTGGTTTGTGCGTGCGTCAGTCTATGGTGCGTCATGACAAAGACGCACCCAATGTTTACGACGGATCAGCCTGTAATTGGTCAAAAACCATCACGTGGATATCCAAAATGGCAGCTAGCATCGAGCTAGCGGCAAATATGACGGAATATTTACAAATTATGGACTTCAAGTGTATCAAAGTTGGATATAAACGTTTGGATTTATTGCTGAAAAACTCCGAAAGTATGCACAAGTTCCAGGCTGGATAGAAAACCTTCTGTAAAGGCTAGAAAGACACCAAAGACACCCCCGTGATGGCTAGCTCGTTAGCTTTCTGCTGGAAAAAACGGTAAGAAAATCGATAAAACTGTCAGCGAGTTATATCATAATTTCTCAGAGCTGATTTTTGGCGTCGTCGACGATGCCGTCGGGCTCAGAGGGTTAATGGAGAAAGTCAAAGAGGAGTTATCCAGGATGGTGAAGCATGACATCATCAAGAAAGTTGAAGGACCTAGTGACTGGTGTTCTGGTATGGTTCCGGTTCTTAAGCCTGATGACACAGTGAGAATTTGTGTGGACCTGACTAAATTAAACAGTGCGGTTAGACGAGAGAAGTTTATTTTGCCCTCAGTAGACCACACGCTAGGCCAGTTAGGGGGAGCAAAAATCTTCACCAAAATAGATGCTAATTCTGGATTTTGGCAGATCCGTTTGGCTGAAGAGTCTCAACATTTGACTACCTTTATTACGCCATTTGGACGTTATTCTTTTAAGAGACTTCCATTTGGGATTTCCAGTGCTCCAGAGCTGTTTCAGATGAGGATGTGTCAGGTTTTGGAGGGACTGGATGGAGTCACATGCCACATGGACGACATCCTCATATATGGAAGGTCTCCAGAGGAACATGACATCAGACTCGACGCAGCATTAAAGAGGGTGCAGAGAGCTGGCCTGACGCTGAACAAAAAAAAGTGTGAATTTGCAAAAACTGAAGTCAAATTCCTGGGCCACAAGCTGTCATCAGCTGGATTACAGCCCGACCCAGACAAACTGGCTGCGGTTCAAAATATGCGTGAGCCTAACAATGTGTCCGAGGTACGCAGCTTTCTTGGAATGATGAACCAATTGGGGAAGTTCATTCCAGACCTGGCAGAGAAAACCAAGCCCTTGCGAGACCTCCTCTCACAAAGAAGTCTGTGGTCCTGGGATGCACCACAGCAGGAGTCATTCACATTGCTAAAAAAAAGAGCTGATCACAATGCCAACTTTAGCACTCTTTGATCCAAGCAAGGAAACTAAAGTCGCAGCAGATGCATCATCCTTTGGTCTGGGAGGAGTGATTTTTCAAAAGTCCAGTGATGCATGGAAACCCATTGCATACGCATCTAGAGCGTTGACTCCAACTGAGCAGAGATATGCTCAGATAGAGAAGGAGACCCTAGCTCTTGTTTGGGCATGCGAGCGGTTCAGCTGCTATCTCATTGGAAAGCATTTCTTTCTCGAGACAGACCATAAGCCACTTCTGAGTTTACTGAGCACAAAACATCTGGATGACTTACCACCAAGGCTGCAAAGGTTCAGAATGAGACTTATGAGATATTCATATGAGATCAGCCATGTTCCAGGGAAACAGTTCGTAACTCCAGACACACTGTCAAGAATGCCCAGCATGAGCGATATAACGGTTGATGACGCAACTCTCATGGAGGACACAAATATTTACCTCGCACAAGTAGGGAGAAGCTTCCCTGCCTCAAAGAGCCGCCTAGACAACATTCGACAGGAGTTAAAGAAAGACCCTGTTTGCAGCCAAGTAATGAGGTTCCATGAGCATGGATGGCCGAGAACTGTGCAGGCCAGTGACAAACTCAGACCTTACTGGCTGGAAAGAAACAGGATTTCCATCCTCGACGGACTGCTTCTACATGGGACAAGGTTGATAATCCCTGCCTCACTCCAAAGTTCAGTTCTCCTCCACATTCATCAGGCACACCAAGGAATAGAAAAATGTCGCCAAAGGGCAAGACAGTCTGTGTGGTGGCCCGGTCTTAGTTCACAATTGAGAACTATGGTGCAACAATGTGATGAGTGTAGAAAGGCTTCCATGACAGTTGTAGAGCCACTACAACCTACAGACTTTCCACCATATCCATGGCAGAGAGCAGCTACAGACCTGTTCGAACTAAAGGGACAAAAGTACCTTTTAGCTGTTGATTACTATTCAAGAGACGTCGATGTTGTCAAATTGGCATCAACTTCTTCTGCAACCATAATAGAACATCTTAAAGCAGTGTTTGCACGAAATGGGGTGCCGGAGATACTAATATCTGACAATGGGCCACAGTATTGCAGCGCTGACTTCCGGGAGTTTTCGAAGGAATATGACTTTAAGCACATAACAAGTAGCCCACGGTATCCACAAGGGAATGGTGAAGCAGAATGAGCGGTGCAAACTGTCAAAAAAATCCTGGCGAAAACATCGGATCTGTTCAAAGCCTTGCTTGCATAGCGCTCTACACCACTAGCAAACGGCTATAGTCCAGCGGAATTGTCAATGGGCAGAAGACTGAGAACAGGCTTACCAACTCTGCCGTCTCTCCTCACACCCAAACTCCCAGATGCAGACAAACTGAAACAGTTCGAATCCAACTTATGTGCTCAAACTAAAAATTCGTACAACAAGAGACATAGAGCAAGATCTTTGTCACCACTAAAGCCTGGACAGACTGTTTGGATTAAGGACCAAGCCATCACTGCGAAAGTGATCCGACAGCAGGCCCCAAGGTCGTTTGTTTTGAAAACCTCACATGGAAATATTCGACGCAACAGAAGGGTGTTGGTGCGACTCTACCACCCTGGAAAAGAAAAAGAACAAACAGATGATTTGTCAGACTTCTGTGAGGATGATCATGTACCTGACTGTCAAGCAGTAACAGTTCCCCAACCGGCTCCAAGTCCGCAGTCTGCCATACCTACCCGACAGGGAACGTACACAAGGTCGGGACGTTTGTCTGTTCCACCAAGACGAATGAACCTTTAATTTATGGCCGGTGACTACAGAGGCAGAATAATCCTCTCACTGTGCCAGGAGTGCTCAGGTAGTCCACCCTGACCTCCTTTAAAAAAAAAAAAAAAAAAAAAAAAGAAGATATATTGTAAGAAAATTGAGTAACAGTATTGTAAAGGGAAAGAAAGCAAGACAAAATGTTAGGATAAAGGATGTTTATTAAAGCAATACATTTATTTTTATGTTATAGAAGTATGGCATAGTATTTGTTCAAATGGTTGTTTATTAGGCCAGAACAGTAACATTCTTGGATTTTCTAAGTTCATTGTTTGGGGAAAGGGGAGATGTAGTGATATCTGATGGGTGGGATCGCTACTGAGTGAGCCACTTCCCAAGCGGGGTTTTTGTACTCTGCGAGTGAGCAATTGACTAGGTGCACGTGGCCGCCATTTTGGATTTCTGATCAGCGAGTGTACGGTCGGACACTTCCGGTTTCGCTTTACGCCGGTGCAGGGAGCCGGAGAAAGCCGACAATTATCTCTTATAGTTGTTTATAGAATCAACTATATCATTTAAAATACTACTAAGATATATATTACTATCACACGAGCAAATGGCAATTAAATGCATGGATGCAAAGTTATATTAATGAATGAAACTGTTCATGAACAGAAGATTGTATGGCCTCATGCTGCATCCACGATGAGAATTATGCCTTCTGTATAGAGTTACAACTACGATTTTATTTGGTTATATCAGCAGACCTGATTTTGCGGGACACGAGGGAGAGAACTTGCTATTATTATAGGCTACTAGGTGAATATTTATTTTGTCTTTTTGCAGTGATGCTTTAAATTGCTAATAGGCTTTATAAAAATGTTAATGACGGCGCTGACCGGCGCTGTGAACGTCACTAATAATATAGGCCTAAAACTAATTTTAACAGCACGGGTCTATTCAATCTAAATAATTAAGTGAAAATAATAATCCAATCGCTAAAAAGCTAATTTACAAATAAATTCCATTAGGAAAGACTAAGATTAAATGCGTTCTTACCGGAGTCAGTGATCTTGAATGTATATTTTTTTGTCTGATCTGGCAGCTTCGAGTAGGGCTTCTCATTCATTATCTGTACATCTCCTTTTTTAGGGTCACCTGTAACTGGTTTTTATGTATATTTTTTCTCCCATTCCTTATACGAACAAGACGCGTTTTCTTCTCGGGAGCTCCGGATAGATCCATTTTTCTGTTGCATTTTTTCTCAGTTTTCCCGCTCTGACTAGAACCAATAATACCGTCGGCTGCGTATGTTCAGTGTTTTATTATTAACATTTTTTATTGTAGAATTGTAATTTAAAGGACGATGAAATAAAATGATGCAGACAAAATTAAAATGCGGGACACTGATGACTTGCGGGACGCGGGACAAAGCTTCAAATTTCGGGACTGGTCACCCTAGTCAACGGGTAATGCATGAAAGCTGACTTCTTTAACGTGACGAAACGGTTCATAACGACACACAACAGTGAAGTGCTGATCTGAAAGGCAAGTTGCTTCCCTTGAATTTTAAAAACACTCATTGTGCATCAACAGCATCTGTCATCAGGGTGACAAAAACACAAGGTCTGTTGTTGGCATTGCTTTATTTGGTAACATTATTATTGCTAACTGTTTGTATTTTAGTAATTTAAATGCATATAAGTATTTCACCTGTGCGTTTCTATGCTTTCTATTAGGCTACTGCATTTATTTGTGCAAGTGAGATGAGTAAAGAGCATCTTAAATCATAAATATTTCATAAATCATTATCTGTCTGTTTTTATAAGCAGCACAGTAGCCCACTGTAAAATATCACAATTAGCTATATTAAATTGTTTGTTAACTAATTACAGTTAACAATGTAGCCTAAATTACTCACAATTATTACGATTTTTTTTCCGCCGTCGTTTTTATCTATAAAGATAATTGATGCAAAGAAAGCATGTATGTAACGTGTTATTGATCGAGCAACTGATGTAGCCTAAGTATCAGAATTGAGAAAATAGTAGGCCTATTTATGGAGATTTAAACAAGACAGGGCAAACAGGTGAATGTTCAGGCGGTATTGTATGCAAACAAATAAAATCGTAGTTGTAACTCTATACAGAAGGCATAATTCTCATCGTGGATGCAGCATGAGACCATACAATCTTCTGTTCCTGAACAGTTGTATATTAATCTGACTTTGCATCCATGCTTTTAATTGCCATTTGCTCGTGTGATAGTAATATATATCTTAGTAGTATTTTAAATGATATAATTGATTCAATAAACAACTATAAGAGATAATTGTCGGCTTTCTCCGGCTCCCTGCACCGGCGTAAAGCGAAACCGGAAGTGTCCAACCGTACACTCGCTGATCAAAAATCCAAAATGGCGGCCACGTGCAACTAGCGAATAAAGTTCAGTTATGTACCTGCTAGGCTGTGTGATCGCTGTCTCGGCTCATTCACGAACACAACAATCAGCGGGGGGGCACTGCCGTTTGAGAAATATTTTGACGCAAAAAAAACGAAACACATTATTATTATTATTATTAATAATAATTATTATTTGCGAATTTCCCCACCACTTTTTGCCAGGGTCGATATTGTCACCACCACTAACATCTCGCGGTACGGATGTACCAATACAAATAAATAAAACATAAAAACAGTTAACTAGCAGAGCATTCATTTGTTATCTATAAGAGACGATCTAGCACGCTGAAATGTATTGTTTTTGAAATCAAGTGATCAAAATGCTCGTTGACTGCGATCAGTGGTGCTGATAAAGTTTTCTCTTGTGGCTCGCGCTGCCGCGCACAGTCTTCACACGGATGCGTGTTTTAATCCGTTGCGGAGAAATCTCTATTCTTTCCGGTGAAATCACAAAGTAAAATGCACACAAACGTGTCCCTGATTGATATACAACCACTGATAAACATAATCGGTGTAATGAGGAAAAAAAACGATACGAGTGCGGATTAGAACGCAGAACCTCTGACACGCTTGGCAAAAGTTCTGCCCCTGGACCATTAAAACACATACAAAAAAAGTCGGACTGGATATATCTATTTCTTCACGTGAAAATTCTTGGCTTAGATTAAATGACCAATTAAACACAATGTACTATTTAAATAGATTGCTGGACATCGGTATTGTATAGCCTACATCTGATTTATGATTTAGCATTGTATTAGCAACTGTGGTAGGAGGGGCATCAATGACCGCTAGGGGGGGCATAGCCCTCGAATGCCCCACCATAGCGCCGACCCTGTCTGTCAGTGTTTATGACTGTTATGACTCTGACACTTTGGGCCTGAGGAGGGAAAAGAATGTATGAATATGATTTATGTAACAGTTTGTATGCTAAATGAAATGTTATAGTTCTTTGGTGTAGGCCCCGTCTGTAATCCAAATCCGGAGAAGTTTGCAGTTCCTGCCTGAAGATGAAGGGTGAACGCCAGCATCATAAAACATACCATACCACATTGTTCAACACAATGGAAAGCACAGAATTGTCTTCAACTGCTCATTTAAGCACAAAGGAACAAGCTTAAACAACCATCTCCTGCCTGGCCCTACACTTGGACCAACCCTCTTAGGAGTACTTCTGCGCTTCAGAGAAAATGCTGTCGCTATTAGCAGCGATGTGAAAGGAATGTTCCACCAGGTGGTACTACTGCCGAAGACAAACCCTTTCTCCGTTTCCTTTGGAGAAACTTGGACCAGCAAAGAGCCCCCACTGTTTATGAGTGGCAGGTATTGCCTTTTGGGACAGTTTGTAGCCCCTGTTGTGCAACCTTCGCTTTGCAGAAACACGTTTATGATCACAGCACTCCAGAAGAAGATGTGCATGCTTCAGTAGAGCACAACTTTTATGTAGACAACTGGCTGCAAAGTTTCCCATCAGTTGATGAAGCTCAGACTCTTGTAACTAAGATGCAGAAACTTCTATCAGAAGGTGGCTTTGAATTGAGGCAGTGGGCTACTAACACTCCATCAGTCATCACTCATTTCCCGGATGAACTGAAATCTACGAACAGTCACCTTTGGTTCACTCAAAGTGGAGCAGACCCACAAGAGATGACTCTGGGCCTACGCTGGCAGTGCTCTTCAGATGTTCTTGGTTACAGATACAAACAACAGGAAAATTCTGTTCCAACATTGCGGAACATTTACAAAACCCTTGCAAGCCAATATGACCCATTGGGCTTCCTAATTCCATTCACAACAAGAGCCAAAATCATTATACAGCGCTTATGGGACAAGAAACGTGAATGGGACGACCCAGATCTTCCTAAAGATCTACTTCAGGCTTGGTTGACCTGGCAGAGTGAGCTGACACAACTACCACATGTTACATTCCCAAGATGTTACACCAAAGCAAATGCAGAACTATCAGCTAACAAACGAACCATGCATATATTCTGTGATGCATCAGAACGTGCATATGGATCAGTTGCATATATCAGTACAAGTGATAAACATGGTGAAACTCAGGTTTCATTTGTTGCTGCGAGATCGAGAGTAGCACCCAAACGACAACAGTCTATACCGCGACTTGAACTCTGTGCTGCCCTCACTGGTGCTCAGCTGGGTGCTACTTTGAGGAAAGAACTGACCATCAGGATTGATCAAGAACTGTACTGGACTGACTCCACAACTGTATTGACTTGGCTTCAGTCAGATTCATGCAACTATAAGGTGTTTGTCGGAACGCGTGTGGCTGAGATACAAGACCTTACAGACCCAAAAGCCTGGCGTTATGTCAATTCAGAGTTGAACCCAGCAGACGACATTACCAGAGGACTCACTCTCTCTAAGCTCTCAACACAAAGCCGATGGAATCAAGGTCCACAGTTCTTAACTCAGCCAGTTAGTATTTGGCCCAAACAGCCACATGATGTTGTAGGCGATGACATCCAAGAACACCGCAGTTCTACTTTCTGTGGAGCGCTATCCTCCAGTCAAACTGATATCCCAGATATCTCTCAATACAACTCACTTCAAGATCTGATTAAGGCTACTGCTATTTCCCTTCATGGGGCGGCAGACGAAAGTGAACTCTCTGCTGACGACTATACACAAGCTGAACAGGAACTTCTGAGACGTGCTCAAGTTGAAAGCTTCCCAGAAGAAACAGCCCAACTCCAGTTAGGTAAACCTGTATCTCACTCTAGTTGTCTTCTAACTCTAGCCCCAGAGTATGATCACAAAGCCAAATTAGTCAGAGTGGGTGGACGTCTCCGCAGATGTAATCACTTGAACTCAAACACTCTTCACCCCTTTGTCTTAGATCCTGCTCACCCTCTTGTAAAGCTTCTGATTCAACATCACGACAACCTCCTGTTACATCCAGGACCTGAGCGCGTGTTCGCAGAACTGAGACGAAAATATTGGATTATAAGAGGCAGAGAGGCAGTAAAAAGAAACCAGCGCAGTTGCTTTGAATGTAAGAAATGGCGAGGGAAGCCAGAAATTCCCATGATGGCGGATCTCCCCCAGTCTAACCTTAGACTGTTTCGTCCAGCTTTCTATTCGACGGGCATCGACTGTTTCGGCCCCTTCCAGGTTAAGTTTGGACGCAGATGTGGAGATAGGAGATATTTCAAAGGAGATATTACAGAACTTCAGAATGCCTTCAATGCACTTCACCCAATCTTGAAAGAGAATCTGGCTTCTCAACAGATTAACTTCCGTCTAAACCCACCAAATGCACCACATTTTGGTGGATCTTGGGAGAGAGAGGTTAGATCTATCAAGACTGCACTGCGTACCTCTCTCGGTTCTCAATCTGTGCCAGAGGAAGTACTGAACACAGTACTTGTGGAAATAGAGGGAATATGGGAAATATGGGAAGAGCATATGAAAAAGACATCTTCTGCAAAAGACAATGCAGAAGAGCAGAGCGCATGTGGCGGAAGACAAAACTTGTAGTCCATTATAACATCTACAAAGACAGCATCCATGCTTTTAATATGGAACTAGGCAAAGCTAGACAGACTTTCTTCTCGAATATTATAAACAGCAACTTAAACAACACGCGCACTCTTTTTGCTACTGTAGAGAGACTGACAAACCCACCAAGCCAGATTCCCAGTGAAATGCTCTCAGACAGCAAGTGCAGTGAGTTTGCTTCTTTCTTCTCTGAGAAAATCAATAATATTAGAAAGGTGATCAGCTCATCCTTGAGTTGCGCTGGGGTCAGACAGATCAGACCACTACCTGAGAAAGTAGTTACTATGTCTGTTTTCGAAGAAATTGATGGCAAAATTTTGGAAGAAACCGTACGCCCTTGACGCACTTCCCACATCTTTTTTCAAGAGTGTGTTAAACTGTTTAGAAGCAGATCTTCTAGAAGTGGTAAATGCCTCACTTCTCTCTGGGAGTTTTCCAAACTCCCTGAAAACTGCAGTTGTCAAGCCCCTCCTGAAAAAGAGCAATCTTGATAAGACCATATTAAGCAATTATAGACCGATCTCAAATCTTCCTTTCATAGGCAAGATCATTGAAAAAGTTGTCTTCAATCAGCTGAACAAATTCTTAAGCTTGAATGGATACTTTGACAATTTTCAATCTGGTTTCCGATCGCATCACAGCACAGAGACAGCGCTCATAAAGATAATAAACGATATTCGCTTAAAGGGTACCTATTATGGCATTTAAAATGTTCCTAATAATGTTCTGGGAGTCCCCAACAACAGTTTTACATGCATGCAATGACAAAAAACACTTTTGTTGTCTTATAATATGCATTTATTTTTACCTGATTTGCTCACCGACTCCCTAATGATTCGTTTGACGACTCATTTGTCCAAACCCCTCCTTTGCGTGACGCTAATCGGCGGTGATTGGTCAGATGACGCAGTCAGTTATATTTTGCGTTAGCCCAAAGCTTAAACATATTGATAAAGCACTGCAGTACTACAATACGCTTCACATAATTTCACATATTTCAAAAAACAAAAAAAATGACATTGGAGACCTAGAAGCTGAGCGTAACTCTCACTCTCACACACACACACACACGCACGCACGCACGCACACACACACACACACACACACACACACACACATAAAAGCAACAATTATTAATAGTACTTACAGGTTGTGATTCGGAGGAGGAAGCTGATCTAAATAAACTTGGTATTGAACGTTCCTTCAGTATCAGCCGACTGGCGAATCCACACTTGAAAGCATTTGTGTTTGTGAAGCGATCGTCATTAAAATAACGCGAACACCGCTCAAGGTGGCTATACTTGTGTGGTATAGTTGTAAATATAAACTCTAGCCACTGAGTCTTCACATGCTTGTCCCTGGGCAGTGAAAAAAAAAAGTTTGCTTTTGATTCGCACTTCAGAACAGAGTCTCGTCGACATGATGTTGTCAGGTTTCTCTGTCTGCTGGGCGCGCGCACTGAGTGGGCGTGTCGAATTCAAATAAATTGTACAAGTGACGTACGAAAGTGCATCGTTCGTCTATCGATTCATATCAACGACTCAGAGTCGACTCTTACTTTTGAGAGACAATAACTTTGTATACGGTGAACTTTCATATTTAAAACTTTGCAGGATGTTTTTGTTCACTTAGATCTATGTTACACACTACATGAAAGGTAATTTTCATTGATTCCATGATAGGTACCCTTTAAATACTGATACAGGCAAATTATCAGTGCTGGTACTACTCGACCTCAGTGCTGCATTTGACACTGTCGATCACGACATACTTCTTGACAGGCTGGAAAACTGGGTGGGGCTTTCTGGGATAGCCCTAAAATGGTTCAGGTCATACTTAGAAGGGAGAGGTTATTATGTGAGTACAGGAGACCATAAGTTTGAGTGGACATCCATGACATGCGGAGTCCCCCAAGGCTCAATTCTTGCACCACTCCTATTCAACCTGTATATGCTCCCAATGAGCCAAATAATGAGAACGAACCGAATCTCTTACCACAGCTATGCAGACGACACACAGCTCTACTTAGCCCTATCGCCTAACGATTACAGCCCCATTGACTCCCTGTGCCAATGCATTGATGAAGGAAACGGTTGGATGTGCCAAAACTTTCTTCAGTTAAACAAAGACAAAACTGAAGTCATTGCGTTTGGAAACAAAGATGAAGTTCTCAAGGTGAATGCATACCTTCACTCTAGGGGTCTAACAACTAAAAATCAAGTCAGGAATCTTGGTGTGTCTCTAGAGTCAGACCTTAGTTTCAGTAGTCATGTCAAAGCAATAACTAAATCAGCATACTATCATCTGAAAAATATTGCAAGAATTAGATGCTTTGTTTCCAGTCAAGACTTAGAGAAACTTGTGCATGCTTTCATCACCAGCAGGGTGGATTATTGTAATGGACTCCTCACTGGCCTTCCTAAAAAGACCATAAGACAGTTGCAGCTCATACAGAACGCTGCTGCCAGGATTCTGAGCAGAACCAGAAAATATGAACATATCACACCAGTCCTCAGGTCTTTACACTGGCTCCCAGTTACATTTAGGATTGATTTTAAAGTATTATTACTGGTATATAAATCATTCAATGGGCTAGGACCTCAATACATTGCAGATATGCTCACTGAATATGAACCCAACAGATCACTCAGATCATTAGGATCACATCAGTTAGAAATACCAAGGGTTCACTCTAAGCAAGGAGAGTCTGCTTTTAGCTACTATGCCAGCCGCAGCTGGAACCAGCTTCCAGAAGAGATCAGATGTGCTCCTACAGTAGTCACATTCAAATCCAGACTCAAAACACTTCTGTTTAGCTATGCTTTTACTGAATGAGCACTGTGCCACTGTTCGTCCGACTGTTTTTACTGTACTTTATTTTTTTTTAGAATTTTTTAATTATTCTTATTTGTTTTGATTATTTTATTTTCTCCTATGTAAAGCACTTTGAATTACCATTGTGTATGAAATGTGCTATATAAATAAACTTGCCTTGCCTTGCCTTGCCTTGCCTTGGAATATTAAACTCCAGACCATTGGGATATGTTTCCTCAGACATAGCAGATATAGACCCAGTGACACCTAATTCCCTCCTCATGGGACGTCCAACTTCTGGATTACCACAAGTTGTTTATCCGGAATCAGAAATGCTCAGTTGTAGGAGATGGCGCCATAGCCAGATTCTAATTGAAAAAATTTCAGGAAATGTTTCATACGGCATTACCTCCCCGACTTGCAACGACGACAAAAATGGCAAAGAGAATCAGACAACCTTCAAACTGGTGAAGTTGTGATGATTGTGGACCAGCAAACACCCAGAGCCCTATGGCAAATAGGTACTGTAGCCAAAGTCATTCCCGGACAAGATGGACGAGTCCGCACAGCGGTAGTGAATGTCAAAGACAAAAGTTACACAAGGCCTGTGGCTCGTCTGATTAAACTGCCTGCCCTACCTGATGACACCAACAAAGACTAATAAGCCTTTTCTCTAATTACAAATTTTGTTAAACAAATTCGGGGGCGGCTGTGCAAAAGGCTAAGCTTTAATGACGCTGGTGCCCTCTGCTAGACATTTAATTTGTTGCACTTTAGTATATACTTAGTATTTCTGAATCATCTGACTATTATTTCGGCAATTTCATTGGTTTAGATCAGAAGAACTGAATGTCAATAAAAGATCGTTCATGCCCAGACATAAAATTGCTAAAGTTTGCGGCAGTTTTGTGGTGATCTCCGTGCCGATTTGGTCCAATTTCTAGTGGATTTTCGTTCATACTGTGTGCGTACATCTTAAAAGTAAGTAGTTAAATACTCTTTTATGTATATATTAGTAGATTTATTTGCTGCTATGTTACATTGCAGTAGTAAAAGTTTGTTTATTCGTTTGAGGTAGTCAATGCACACGTAAGCTCGATCGCACATTCATTTCAGCATAAAACACGCTGAATTAGACTTTGAATGTTACCTTTTGATTATTATGTGGAAATATTCAATTCCGTTTCATCTGATAGTTATTTTAAGTGAATATGTGTATAAACCTGAGGAAACTTACAGCTGCTGGACTTAGTATAAATGTCTTTATCTTCATGCCATTGCATTACTTTTATATTGTTCAGTTATTACTGTTTTTGCCTCATTGTATTTATATTCATTATTGTTATTATTGTTCATTTATAGAACCACGCCCATACTGATGTATGAATCAAAAGACAACAGTAAAGAAACTTTATTGTGGACATGGACCATGTGATTTTTGTTCTGCTTGAACAATCTGTAGCGGTTGTCACCTAGTTTAAGATCTGCACCTCAACAACTTTCATACAGGATTTGTTTATAAATCATTCCTGGCCTGATTTATGTGACATTTTAATTAAAAAAATATGACGAGAATTATTTTTTAAGGCTATGGACAGTATATTTTGATTTTCTAGGTAATGAAAGCATATATCCTGAAATCCTTCTGAAATTCTTTTTTCATCTTGTGTGTAAACAAAATGAAAAAATAATTTTGCACCTGGCTTTATCATATGGTCAGATCTATCTACCGAAAATATATGCAAAATTGTGCATATTTAATTATATAATGCCCAATTTGCATAATTAAACATACAGATTTCAAAAACTTGTGTAAGTAATCAACTGAGAAAGTTTCATGGTGATATCTTTTATTTAAAAAAATTACCCTATTCACCTGTAGTGTCTCACCTTAAGAGAACGTCACTTAAGTCATTCTTAAAAAAGGAAGATGTGTTCGGAGTTTTGACGACCGGATACGGCAAAAGTTTAATATATCAACTAGCTCCGCTGGTGGGAAAACGCATGGGACTCACTCATCCACAGCCGTTCGTTGCTCTGGTTGGTTGTAGCGCTGTCCTATTGCGTGCCGATGGAATTTGAAAGACAACCGTTTATCCCGCCCCTCGGATTGAGGCATGTCAATGGAGAGTTCCCAGACCTAACATCTGATGTAGGTCTGGCTTGCCAGGCTATTATAAATTAAGACTTAATTTAGATTTCAACGATCCACTGACAGACCTGATGAGGCGGCAGTGAAACACCTTTTATTTCACAGCAAATTACAGTTTCTCATTCATAGATTCACCATTTTATTTGTATAAACGCACAGTATAAACTAAAAAATGTTGGAGTTTTAGAGTAAATATAGAGCCTGAATGTGTTTGTGTTGTACCAGCAGAGGGAGACAAAGACTAATGAAAGATTAATTTTTCATAATTATGAGAAGAAGAAAACAGTTCAAGCTCAGTTTTGGAAAACAAAGAATGGTAGCTTGAGTGTATACATCACTATTAGTATTTTTTGTATTAATGTATTTAAAGGGGTCATATGAAGTGTTTTCATGTTTTCCTTTTTCTTAAAGGGTTAGTTCACCCAAAAATGAAAATTCTGTCAGTATTCACTCTCCCTCATGTTGTTCCAAACCTCTATGTGTTTATTTGTTCTGCTGAACACAAAGGAAGATATTTGGAAGAATGTTTTAATCAAACAGATCTCATTCCCCATTGACTACCATAGTATGTATTTTTTCCTACTATGGTAGTCAATGTGGAATGAGATCTGTGTGATTAAAACATTCTTCCAAATATCTTTCTTTGTGTTCAGCAGAACAAATAAACACACAGAGATTTAGAACAACATGAGGGTGAGTAAATACTGACAAAATTTTCATTTTTGGGTGAACTAACCCTTTAAGTGTGATATGTATCTGTTTGTGCATGTATAAGATGAGACTCAAAGTCTCCTACAAAAAGATTTATTCTAATATAAAATAAAATAAAACTTTTGGCTGTTGTGAAACAGCCTTCTAAAAAAAGGCACTCAATTAAAAAAAAAAAAGTTAAACTCACATCTAATAACTTTGCTTTTTTGACGTTCAGAGTGTCACACAAGAGCAGTTCATCAGGTGCGCCATCATGTGGTGGGATAATTTTCTTCTCTTAACTGTTATCATTGCTGAATTCTCAACATGTTTAATTGTACCATTTGCAAACATTTTTATTCAAAACCATTATTTCTCGATTTAAAGTTAATAAAATCATGAAAAAAAATTACATTTGAATTAATTGAAAAAATGTGAAAAAAATCAGCCCTAGTATAAAGTTACAAATACTTTTTTTATATAACGAGTAATGTAACAGGTACTTTTTGATGTAACAAGTAACAGTTACTTTTTGAGGTAACGAGTAAAGTAAGGCATTACAAGTACGTGCATTACATAATCGCATTACTTTTTGACGTTCCTGCAAAAAAGCCAAAAAAGTTACTCCATGTGACACCCGATAGGGCACAAAAAAGGGCAATTAAGTAGTAGGAAATTACTAGTATGTGTATACATTAGATCTGATGTTTAATGAAAGAAAAGACTTGGACAATGCTGCTGTCGAAGTGGTTTGGTTGGACTTTTTTCTACCTCAGAGTTGGTGTTTGTTATCGTCCACCTGATCAGAATGATTTTTATGAGAGACTAGAAGAGACCTTAAATTGTTTAAATTCAATAGGTCAAGAGATAATAATTCTTGGGGATCTTAATACTGATATGCAAAAAACAATACTACAATCTTTAAACATTTTAGTTATTTTTGTAAATAAAATGCATTGAAACAGCTCATTGTGGACCCAACTAGGATTACT
Source organism: Chrosomus eos (assembly GCA_036326025.1). NCBI lineage: Eukaryota > Metazoa > Chordata > Actinopteri > Cypriniformes > Leuciscidae > Chrosomus > Chrosomus eos. Next base: position 45,809,679 of record CM070825.1, read on the forward strand.
CTTAAAACCAAAACTATCATTGATATTATATTGGTATTGGATCATTCAAATTTGTAGAAGTGGGTTCCTGGAGGCTGGTATTAGTGATCATTGTATAGTTAATTTAATTAGGAAATTAAGGAGAGAATCTATTAGGCACCATAATACAGCAAAATTAAGATCACTCAAGAAATATAGTCCAGAAGTTTTTAAAGAAGAATTTAGGGGGCTTTTCCACTGGGCTCGTTTGCTGCGGTCCGAGCCCGAGCGCGTTTGTTCCCGGCGCCCCCCGCAGCGTTGGTCTGGTTTCACACTCAACTTGATTTTATCGAACCCTGGTGCGTTTGCGTGCATATGACGTCATCGCAAACATGCACGGCGCATGATAGAAAACACAACGTGGGTCAATATTGTGTTTGTTTTTTATTAATTCGCTGCTATTATGTGCAGTTAAGTGAACAATACAGGTTTACTGTGCGCGTGTCACTCTTTTGAGGAGACAGTGGATTTCCAAATATGTTGCCCTAATTCCACGCGCAATGCACGAATAGACTGCAGGCTCACTCTCGCTCGTGGTAACCAAGGTAAATCATCAACACTATCATCCCTTACAAGTGTTTTATTTAACTTAATACAGCACAATAAGCTAAAACGCATGCGCAGATTACTTTACTTCCTGAACAAGTGCGCACCCGAGTCCGTGTTGCTTTCACATTCACGCGAACCACGGCACGGTTCGGGAGCAACCGAACTCAGACCAGCTCCTCCAGGTAGTCTCGGGTTCGGTACCCCAGTGCGCACCTGGGTCCCATGACAGCGTTCATATTAACGATTTTTCATGTGAACCGTGCCCCGTTCCGAACTAAACTGCCAGTGTGAAAGCCCCCTTAGTGATGATTCAGTCCTTTGCTTGATTCTTAGCGATGACTGTATATACGGGACGTAAATACAGAGACTGATGAGTAAGGAGAATTGAAGACAGGGGATAAGGATGAAGATAATTAACTAAACACAGGTGAATTAACTGAGGGCAAACGAGGAGCGGGAAAACTGAATAGGACTAAACCAAAATACTAAGAAAAAGGGAGAAACACAGAGTCACTTTGTAACATTTAGGACATAGGAAAAAGACCAAGGGCAAAGGCTCTAGATAGAATAAGTCTCAAGGTAGTTGAAAGATCGATGTTTGATCAGAAGAAGGTAGCAGATTATTTTAATATTTTTTTTACTACTGTTGCTGAAAAACTAACACACGAGCTTCCAGCACGAGCTGGGAGTTTTAATGATGAATCAGTTAAGGAGTATTATACAAAATGAGATGTCATTCCGGGTGGTTCCCTTTCATTGTCACTCCGAGTTAGGTCGGATGACGATGAATGGGGTTTCGCTTAGAAAGCCTATCGACTTCGAGTATTACAAAACGAGCCAATGGCAAAGAAATGCCATGGGTCTGCGGAATTTGCATGGCGCAACTCCGCCCCACCTCATGGCTATAAAAGCAGGATGCCAGCAACATGCAGATATGTTTTTGCTTTGGAGCCAAGAGTATCTCTTCACTCCACAGACATTTCTGACTTCACTCTACGAGACGAGCCACTCTCCAGTGTTAATGTGACGGCGATCTCCAGCGAGTCTCGTTTTTTAAAGACGGCTGGCCCTTGCACTTCTGGTTACGGTCGACTCATTTCCGACTTTGATGGGCACATTCTCTGCTCTGCGTGCTTGGGCTTGATCACACTAGAGCAGCATTTGTGGATGACTTATGTTCTCCCCGCGGGAAAATGACCATCACGTCATTACGATTCGTCCTCGGCCCACACCCCCCTCTTCATTGAACTCATAGTTCATATTTTGGGCAAACGTGAACTGAACGTACTGTATTACTGCCTGATGAACATTACTGTGAACTTGTTCATTCTGGTGTCTGTGAACGGCAAGCTTTCTCAGTTTAACTTCATTCAATAGGGTGCCAGATTTCTATAGAGCCTTCCAGGCGAAAACACGGCTAAAACACACTGTAAAACGGGCTTAATGTGTAGTGGAAAAAACACCCAATCTGGCAACACCAGCCACCAGTGTCGCACCGCCGCATGCGTCATCAAAACAAAATGGAGCATGGAGGCGACAGCAGAATTTAGGCGACAAAGCAGCAAGGAGGGGATTCATAATCATTTAAAAGAGTTTTATGACAAGGTCGGTGAGGATGGGAAAAATATCACATTTCTGTGCAAACTTTGCCCGCCGGCTTTCAAAAATAAAATCCGCACTCCAGTCACATCCACAGCAAACCAGAAACAGCACATTGAACTGAAGCACCTGGTTAGCTTTCAAGGTATGTGCAAGCAAATAAAAAATGAAAAGACAGTCAAGACAGACCCTCGACCCAAATCCTATTAACTGCGTACAGTAGCTGCTCTGTTGGCATCTCCCAGCTGCAGCTGGACAACTTGGTGGTGCAGTATATAGTCTGAGAACTGCAGTAAAGTGGAAAGCCCAGCTTTCATAAACTCAATTAAGGGGTTGCAGCCATCCAAAAAGGTACCATCAAGAAAAAAAGTACAGACACTGTTAAAAAAGAAATTTAAAGAAAACATATGTGAACTTAAGACTAAACTCTCTGAGATTGATGTTGTGCACAGCAGCAGATTGCTGGTCAGCTGTGAACAAGGCATTTATGGCATCACTATCCACTGGCTAAACAAAACGGATGCTTCTAAGAGATACTCTGCAGTACTGGCATGCCGGTGGATTAAAGGAGCACATACACATGATGTGTTGGCAAAATTATTGTCAGATGTAAACAAAAAATCCCAAATCCACAACAAGGTTTTGTGTACAGTAACAGACAATGCTGCAAATTTTATCAATGCGTTCGCTGTTTTGGGATGGATGTTACTATTGATACTGAAGTGCCAGAGACAGTGGACCACTTTGATGAAACTGAAAGTGAAGATGATAATGAACCAGTGTCAGCCTTTGCTGCTACCAGTGAGAGCTCAGATGAAGATGACCAGATGGAGCCTGAGCCTCTCTCAGATCTGGATCATCCCTCTCTCCCCCCTCACATGGCTCACACCTTAAATCTAGTGGCCAAAGATACGGAAAAGGTAACTGAAAAAAACGCTACAAATAATGTCGAGGGCTGTTTTTGCAAAAGCATCTGCTCTGCGGAACCTGGTTATTCGAAGTACAAAGGCTTCTGATGCTGTGGAGGAAAAGCTTGGGATTGGCTTAGTTGTGCCAAATGACACAAGATGGAATTCAGTATGTCTTGCCATGGAGCGACTGTCTCGCATAGCAACACTAACTACCAAGGAAGAAATCAACGTGGCTGAGATCAGTTTCCCCTGAAAATAATGCCACTCGGCCCACTCCCCTACATGACGAGCTGGTTTTGCACACTGAGTGATGAGTTTGGCTTTCGCCGGTTCTCTCCACAGGAAGTCAACTTCATACACAAGTTTGTGGATGTGATGAGGCCTTTAACACTTGCACTAAACATCCTCCAAGCACAGAAGAACATCTTTCTTGGCTACCTGGCTCCAACCATTGTGCAGCTGCAATGTCATATGAATGACCTGATATGAATGATCTGTTGGATGAGAGCATAAAGCCCACTGCAGCAGAGGGTCTCATTACATGCCAACCCCTCATAAAGTGTATCTTTTGTATCGTCATCTTTTAGAAAAAATACATTTTTAAATGGTTATAATAAATGAACTGTGGGGTATTTTGTGCTGAAACTTTACAAATACATTCTGGGGACAAACAAGACCAATATTACATCTTGTAAAAAGGGGCATAATAGGTGCCCTTTAAGAAAGTGCTCCTGGTTGCATTGGCCTCCTTCAAGAGAGTAGGGGACCTGCACACATTTCCGTTGATGAAGCGTGCCTGGAATTTGGGCCGGCTTACTCTCACGTGATCCTGAGACCTTGGCCTGGATATGTGCCCAAGGTTCCCACCCAGGTGGTGAACCTGCAAGCGCTGCCCTCGGAGGAGGCAGACCCAGCCTTGGTACTGCTCTGTTTAGTATGCACTCCTGCCTACATAGACGGAGTGTTTCTGGACCTCAGACCAGCTCTTTGTCTGTTATGGTGGGAAGCTAAAGGGAAAGGCTTCTCCAAGCATAGGTTGTCTCACGGGATGTGGATACCATTGCTTGGCTTACAAGCAGCAAGGTCGACCGTGCCCCCTTGGTGTGACTGCCCACTCCACCCGGAGTGTGGCATCCTCTTGGGCTCTAGCGCATGGCGCCTTGCTAACAGACATCTGCCGAGCTGCAGGCTGGGCGACACCCAACACATTCGCCAGATTCTACAATCTCCGGGTGGAGCCTGTGTCCTCTCACGTACTCACAACCAGCCAGTACTAGGACCCACTCAGGTGTCTTTGCTTGCTCGCCATTCCACTCCACGGACTGGATACATGTGATATTTCTTCAGGTGAGCTTCCCCGCAAGCCCTGAGTTCCTCCAGCACTGCTGACATAGATGCCAGTGTCTATTGCCTGCACGTCGGCTAGGTGCCTCCCATGTGCATTGTCCCTCTCCCTGAGCGACCCCACATGTGTATTTCCACTGAAAGCCTCTCTGAGCATGTGTCTTTCCCTTGGCAAGCCACCTTGTCACCCCTGGGGTTGAAATATTCCACCCTGAGGCTGGACACCCCAATGTTCTCCATATGCACCCCCTCCGGTCATATGTTATTTCTAAGTCCCCCCCCCCCCTTCGGGTTGGCACTGATTGCATATGTCCCTGTGATATGCTTCCCACTGTACCTTGGTATTCCTGTGTTAGGTAGGTGTCCTTCATCCATGCCAGTTTTACGACAGGGATCTCTGATTTACGCAGGGCACTGGAAGACAGCCGAGAAGGTGGCGTGAAACCCCATTCGTCGTCATCCGACGTAACTCGGAGTGACAATGAACGGGAACATCTCGGTTACGTATGTAACCCTTGTTCCCTGAGTAGGGAACGGAGAGGTTACGTCTTCCTGACACTTCCGCTGTACCGCGGGGATCGCCTGAGTCTTGGCTCCTCAGCAAAGAAACATATCTGCATGTTGCTGGCATCCTCCTTTTATACCCACGAGGTGGGGCGGAGTTGCGCCATGCAAATTCCGCTGATCCATGGCATTTCTTTGTCATTGGCTCGTTTTGTAATACTCTAAGTCGATAGGCTTTCTAAGCAAAACCCCATTCGTCATCATCCGACGAAATGTCTCCGTTCCCTACTCAGGGAAGGAGGGTTACATAAGTAACCAAGACGTTTTACATTTACAAAAGTAACTGAGAATAATGTTCTTAAAAAGTTAAGTGAACTTAAAAGTAGTAAAGCGCCAGGGTTAGATCATATTCCAGCTAATTATATTAAGGATTCAGCTAAAGCCCTATGGTTACTCATATTATAAATCTGTCAATTATACAACAAAAGGTTCCTGGGGAGTTAAAAAAAGCAAGAGTTATTCCTATTTTTAAGAAAGGTAGTAGGTTAGAGAGTACTAATTATAGGCCGGTTTCAATCCTCAGTGCTTTATCAAAAGTGATGGAATAAATCAAGTTGAAGACTATGGGCCCTATTTTAATGATCTAAAACGCAAGTGTCAAGCGCAAAGCGCAAGTAACTTTTTGGGCGGATCTCGGCGCTGTTGTTATTTAACCGGGATTCAAACTCGACACAAATCTAAAAGGGGTTGGTCGGAAGTAGCTTCATTATTCATAGGTGTGGTTTGGGCATAACGGGAAACAAACCAATAAGAGCTTTATATCACATTCCCTTTAAGAGCATGATGAATGAGGTGCGCTTTTCCATAGCGCAATACTATTATAACGGCGCATTTACCAGGCGCGCCAGAATCGGTTCTCAGCCAAGGAGATCAATAGCCATGGTTCCACTGCCGGGCCGAGCAGTGCTGGTGCGTGCCAGGGCCAGTCGCGTTTCCACTGTCACTTCCGGGGCTTGATCGGGGCTTACTCGGGGCCAACGGCAGGATTACTGGCCCATCGAATACCTTGGGCCAAAGCGGGCCAGCTCGGGCTAGAGGCGTGCTCACGGTAAAAGGCGGAGTTTATCGGTGTTATGGAACTTTATGATCTGAAGCAAGATACACATTTCACTTGTTATATCGCGCAAAATAATCGCTGCTCGAAATGGAGAATCGCCTGTGCTGGTCTGTCGAAGATACCAAAGCTCTTCTTAACATTTAGGCAGAAGAAAGGGTACAACGTCAATTTGACGGCGTGTGAAGAAACGAGGATGTTCTAAAATAGGCATCGATGCTGAAATTTCTAAGCTAAGCATTCAGCGAGCAACGCTTCAAGTTCGGGAAAAAATTAAAAAGTTGTGGGCGCAGTGTTGTACAAGGCGATTAAAACGGACAATGAACAAAGCGGAGCTCAGAGAAGGAACTTTCAATGGTTCGACTTGATGGACGGTGTGCTGGGTCACCATCGGTGTGCTGGGTCACCGTCCCTCTGTTAATGGCGACTCGCGAGACAAGTCGGAACACCATTGCAGCCACGGCCGGTGAGTTAATATACATGCTATCTTCCTAACTTAAAAAATAAAGAAATTCATAATACCCGCTGAAATGGGTTGGGTTGTATGACGTTTGATCCAGGAAGGCGTGTTAAGGGCCTAATGTTCTCGTCAGGGCCGTAAAAGAAAGAGAAATGACATTGGGGATGGGATAAACCCACCCAAATTAGCTTTGGTTAAACATGCATATAATAATTTGGGTAAATGTGTAAGCTTTGTGCCTATTTTTCCCATCGTCATGGACACTACAATGAATTCGTGTTTTAATATTTTTCCTTATAATAATGTATCATTTGCAAAAGGGAAAATGCATCTGTGTAGATGAGAGAATCATCTGCAGTGTATGCGCGTTGTTCACACTCTGTATTATGGCCAAGCATGCACGCTTAAAATAGCATCTGAATGTACGTGCAACGCGCCACTGACTTTAGACTAGGTTTTTTCTGGTCAGTGGCGCAATTGTTTTCTGGAACTTTAAAATAGCACTAGGGAATGTTTGCGCCGGAACACGCCTCCTTTTTTGCGCCATCCCGCCCAGGGAGTGCAAGTTCATTCCCTAGTTTGCCGGCGTGCGTCCGTGGAGGGAAAAGTCCGCTTTGCGCGGGTGCACAATACGAATGATACATGCGTCGGTATACAAAGTCAATTGCGCTGGGTGCAAGATAGGGCCCTATATCTCTAATTTTAATATATTGTATGAGTTCCAGTCCGGATTTAGAAGGATGCACTCTACAGAGTCAACAATATTCCTCTTAACAGATCACATAAGAAAAAAAATAAAGGCAAGTTACGCGGGATGGTGTTGCTGCATTTACAAAAGGCTTTTGACACAATTGACCTTGGTTTTTTGCTTCAAAAGGTAAAATCAGTGGTGTTTAGTGATGAGGCCTGTGAATGGATTAAGTCTTACCTTGTAAATAGGTTAAAATAGTGGATTTAAATGGGGTGTTTTCTGACTGTTTGCCCATCTCATGTGGAGTTCTGCAGGGGAGTGTTTTAGGAACATTATTTTTTTTATTGTATATTAATGATTTAAAAATGGTTTGTTCTAGTGAACTCTTTTTTATATTCAGATGATGCAGCAATAATTGTTTGTCATGAAAGTAAAGAATATGTTGAAAATTAGTTAAGTAGAAAGATTGAAAGGGTATGTAAATGGTTTATTATTAATAAGCTTTTTTACACTTTGGAAAAATTAAGTCTATATTATTTTGTTCAGCTGTTAAATTAAGAAAAAGCACCAGATTAGAGGTAAAGGTTTGTGACTTGATCATTACACCAAAACAGGAAGTAAATTATTTGGGATGTGTATTAGATAATAAATTGACAGGAGAAAATATGGCTGTATTAGTTCATTCAAATAAAATGTTAGCTGGAGCATTAGTACAGGCACACTATGATTATGCTGCAACATTTCTGTGTAATGGTAGTACGAAACAAATAAAAAATAAATTGCAGACTTTTCAAAATAAGCTATGTAGGGTCATATTGAAAGCACATCCACAGTTGCATCTAAACAACAAACATTTTAGAGAGCTTGGTTTTTTAAAAGTTGAAAAAAAGGTTAACATTTCTAAAATTGGTGTTGGCATTCAAAATAATAAAGAAAAGTGTTCCTGGTACCTGATAGATTATTATGTCCATGTGAAAAATGTGCATATAGTCATTCCACAAGGGGGAGCAGCACCAAGATTTATCCTTGTAGATTTAAAGTAACACTATGTAGTTTTTCAACCTTCATAATATGTTTCCAAGACCCTTGTGATGGTACATCGACTTAAAATAAGTTAAATGACTCGTCTGCCATAGCCTGACGGGGTCTATATCGCTTTTACTGGCACTATGTAACTTCGGGGTTTCGGGTAGGAACCCGTGCACACAAAGAACCACAAAACTCGACTGCTTTACGTCAAGCGCTACAATAGTCATTATTTAGTTTTTCTTCGTTTCTGATGTCGCAATACATCATCCTTTCATGAAATCATGTAACATACTCTACCTTGTCTGTGGACATCGTTCATTCTAAAGCCGGTGCTGGATAAACAGCGAGCGAGCGTGCGACAGTAGGCTAGATTATTTACGACAGCGGACAATGGACAATTTCGTTTCCAACCAGTAGGGCGACCGAAGAGGAAAAGTTACTTAGTGTTACTTTAAGAGTTTAATGGGGATTAATTATTTTCTTTATACTAGTGCTATAGCCTGGAATGAGTTACCTTGCTGTATAAAGCAAATACAAATTAAAGTTTAATTTGGAAGTTACATTTTTTTTCATTATCATTAAAGGTGCCCTAGAATGTGAAATTGAATTTACAGGGGTTGGACAATGAAACTGAAACACCTCTCATTTTAGTGTGGGAGGTTTCATGGCTAAATTGGACCAGCCTTGTGGCCAATCTTCATTAATTGCACATTGAACCAATAAGAGCAGACTGTGAAGGTCCAATTAGCAGGGTAAGAGCACAGTTTTGTGCCGTGTATCAGGATGACAATGCACCAATACACACAGCAAGACTGGTGAAAGATTGGTTTGATGAACATGAAAGTAGTGATGGTGAAATGAAGCTTTGTGAAGCACTGAGGCTTTCCCCTTAAGTGTATCGTAAATTGGTTCATTACTCGAAGCTTTTCAACACGGTGCACACTAATGACATCTTGTGGTCAAAAGGTGGAAAAGCTACCTTTCCCATTTAAAAAAAAATTGTTTTATGTAATAAATCACTTTGCGCTATGAAAACCACAAAGCAATAAAAACCATCAGTGTTAGTGTTGATGTTGTTTACACAATGTATGAACAAATGAGTCTATTTATTTATGAAAGAATTAATACATATGACAAATTAACTCTGCTTTGTTCAATAAATGCAGTCTTAAAAATTTAGCCGTAGTCCTAAACCTATGAGTTCATAGCCAAGGCTCATATAGGCATATATAATCAAAATAAAAGAAAACTATTGTGGAATGGTGAAGTGCTGTGAAAGTGCTTGTGAACTGGGGAGTTGTGTAATTGAAGAAATAAAGATTTTTATTAAGCAAAAGGACTTGTTCAACAGTGTGAGGGATAAGTCTATTTCTTTTTTTATTTACTGTTGTTATTTGTTAATTTAAGTGTCAAACACCTTTTATGGTGCCCAGCCCTCATGGGCTTATTAGACACAACAGCTTCACACATATCACAAAAATAGCCACGTGATATAAGACAGAATCTCCAACATAGTATAACTAAACCACAAAGATAAATACACATACAAATAGAGATGCCATACATGATATCATACGGGATACAGAATACTTTGCCGTAAACACCAGGCTTTTTCTACTTTTTACTACTTCCCCTGCCTTTGAGAATATTCTCTCACATGGGACTGAGGAGGCAGGAGTGCATAAAAATTCCAGGGCAAGACGATGAAGATGCGGATAGACACCCTTTGAGTAGACCCATCAATCATTTGTTTTCTGATCCCTGCAATACAGTCAATTTAAAATGTAACTGAATAAGTATTACATAATTATGCACTATTTAAGATACCTCATTAAATACAGAAAATGACAAGCAAATAAATGAATGACTGATCAGAAGTCTTATTCAATTCAATTCAAGTTTATTTGTATAGCGCTTTTCACAATACACATTGTCTCAAAGCAGCTTTACAGAAAGTGCATTTCAGAAATGTACATAGAAAAATACAGTTAGTTAATCATGTATAAATTTAGGCATAACATATCGCCGGTGTTTAGTCGTCTCTTCACAGGCGTCGAGTCGTCTCTCCACAGGCGTTTAGTCGTCTCATCACAGGTGTTGGGGCATCTGAAGTCTCCGTGAGAGGCTGGATACAAACTGGAGCTGACGAACGCTATTTACCGCTGATAACAGCAGAAAGACAGATGGGAAATAATTAGCATAGCTGATGTTCATAATATTAATGCATTCGAACTGATTCAGAAGTAGTATAAAAGGTAAGCATTAAGTGAATGCTTGGTTAAAGAGATGCGTCTTTAATCTAGTTTTAAACTGGGACAGCGAGTCTGAGTCTCGAACAATATCAGGAAGGCTATTCCAGAGTTTAGGAGATAAATGTGAGAACGCTCTCCCTCCTTTAGTAGACTTAGATATCCTAGGAACGACCAGAAGCCTCGAATTTTGTGATCTTAAAGAGCGCGATGGATTGTAGGGCGATAGAAGGTCTGTTAAATACACAGGAGCTAAACCATTTAGAGCTTTATAAGTCAGTAGTAATACTTTGTAATTGATACGGAACTTAATAGGTAACCAGTGTAGAGATGATAAAATTGGTGTTATATGATCATATTTTCTTGATCTAGTAAGAACTCTAGCGGCTGCATTTTGCACTAACTGAAGCTTGTTTATTGAGGATGCAGGACAACCAGCTAATAAAGCATTACAGTAATCTAGTCTCGAGGTCATGAATGCATGAACTAACTTTTCTGCATCTGAAACAGATAGCATGTTACGTAGCTTAGCAATGTTTCTAAGGTGGAAAAAGGCTGTTCTTGTAACATATGAAATATGATTTTCGAAAGTCAAGTTGCGGTCTAGTATAACACCCAGGTCTTTTACTGTAGTGGATAGAGTAACAGGACATCCTTCTAAATTAAAGTTGTATTGTAAGGGATTTTGTGGGTAGTTTTTTAGACCAATAAGTAATACCTCCGTTTTATCTGAATTTAATAGCAGGAAATTACACGTCATCCAGCATTTTATATCTTTTAGACACTCTGTCAAGTTAGATAAGTTAGTGTTTTCATCTGGTCGTGATGAGATATATAATTGAGTGTCATCAGCATAACAGTGAAAATTAATTCCATGTTTTCTTATAATATTACCAAGTGGCAGCATATATATTGAGAATAGCAGAGGGCCTAGGACAGATCCTTGCGGCACTCCATAGTCTACTGATGTTATCTTTGATTTTTCCCCATTTAAAGTGTAAATTGCAGGTTAACCACCACAACCGATTAATGTGTACATTAAAGTGCACAATATGGATATATTTTAAAATTTCTGTCTTAAAATGCGTTAAAATAGCATTTATTGGGGTTTCTTCAAAGGTAGCGTGTTTTTTACCGTAACTGGGTGATGATGTCATAACAGGGAGCTGCGGGCAGTAATGCACTCACTCTGTGTGTGCTGTTTGAGGGAGAATAAAACGATTTGCGGGACTCCCGCAAACTAGAAATATCTGAATAAAACGTAAAAACTAATACATTTTTATTCATCTGTTGCAGAAAATCAATAAGAACATCTAAAACAAAATAGAAACGGTTTACAGGCAGAGTTTCTATTTCTAACATGTCAGCAGTGAGGAGCGATGTAGCCAATCACAGACATATGTGTTGATTTCTTGAACGCAATAATGGCCAATCAGAAGCATTTACGATAGATTCCCCTCACCGCTCAAAACAGACTTTTTGTTCAGTGCTGAATTCTGTATGCTGGCAAATCCTCTAATTATAACAAACATAGTGTAACCGTTACACTGTAACGTTATATATTATGGAAGCTTCATTGATAATAACAGAGATGTGCGAGATCTCTGTGAACTGATGTCAGCTTTAGGAATTATTATGGGATCGCACTTTGCGCGCAGTCATGCCAAACCATGCACGCAGTAGCCCGCTTGCTTTTATGTTATAACAGTGGTTTGTGTGTTAATGCAACAAACAATTGATCAGGAGCATGTATGCTGATGTGTATGGTGGGCTAACACGTAGGCTAACTTGAAAGTATTTGGAGGTACAGAAAAAAAGTATATTTGCGGGCGGGAGCGGGACAAAACATGAATGTTGCGGTCGGGAGAAGAAAGTAATATAAGAAAGTAGTTGAGCACGTCAGTTATAACGACACACGTATTCAAAAATAGCCGGGTTTAAACCGGGCTTGGGCTCATAATTACAGTTTATGTGTCGGGCCGGACTCGGACACAGCGGGCTCGGGTAACGTTAGGGTCTTGCTTGATGTTTTGGGCCGATCTAAGCTCTACCTCGGGTAAGTTATGCGAACACTTACAGGCACGAATCAGCCGTTTGTCCTTGGGAAACTTGTGGAGCCTCTCCCCCGTTTTTGATGTATTCGTACATCCCGCACAAGCACAATAGTTAACCATTTTCGCTAGCTAGGACTCCAATATAACATAACTCTAGGCTTGTAGCATAGACCGTAAAAGCTTGGAGTCCCTGTTATGACATCACGCCCAGCCTAGTGGAAGGAGAAGGCGTGGTTAAAAGCACTGTAAAACGAACCAACTTTTCATTATATTCAGCATTTGGTATAAAAAATATAAAAAAAAAAACATGGTGGGCGGTTCTTATCTTTATATTTAGTAAGCACATTGCATTATCTTCGTGAAAATTTTTACCTGCAATTTACACTTTAAACAGACGAAATGGTAACGGTCTGATAAGTACGATCTAAACCAGCTTAATGCCTGTCCCTGAACACCAGTGTAGTTTTGTAGTCGATCTAAGAGTATTTTATGATCTATAGTGTCGAACGCGGCGCTAAGATCAAGTAGAACTAGTATTGAGATACAGCCTTGGTCAGAGGCTAAGAGTAAATCATTTGTAATTTTAACTAGCGCAGTTTCTGTGCTATGATGCGGTCTGAATCCCGACTGAAATTTTTTATAGATATCATTTTCTTGCAAAAAAGAGTACAATTGAGCGGACACAATTTTTTCTAGTATTTTAGACATAAATGGAAGATTTGAGATGGGTCTGTAATTTGCTAGGTTATTTGGATCTAATTGCGGTTTCTTAATGAGAGGTTTTATTACTGCCAGCTTGAATATTTTTGGAACATGACCTAAAAATAAAGACGAGTTAATAATATTGAGAAGAGGCTCTTCCACTACAGGTAACACTTCTTTAAGTAGTTTAGTGGGTATTGGATCTAATAAACATGTTGTTGGTTTAGATGCAATGATTAGTTTATTTAGTTCTTCCTGTCCTATAGTTGTAAAGCGGTGTAGTTGTTCTAGAGGGGCCATAATTGAGGCCGAGTCATAAGACACCATAGAGGATTGTACATTTACAATAGTGTTTCGGATGCTTTCTATTTTCTCATTGAAGAAATTCATAAAATCATTACTACTATATTGTAACGGAATATTTTGCTCTGGAGATGTCTGATTATTTGTTAGTCTAGCCACGGTGTTAAATAAAAACCTTGGATTATTTTGGTTATTTTCTATTAGTTTGCGGATATGCTCAGCCCTGGCTGATTTTAGAGCCCTTTTATAACGTGACATACTGTCTTTCCACGCGATTCTGAAGACCTCTAAATTAGTTCGTTTCCATTTACGCTCTAAGTTACGAGTTTCTCTCTTGATAGCATGCGTAGCACTGTTGTACCATGGTGTTTTAGTTTTCTCTCTAACCTTTTTTAATCTAATTGGTGCAACAATATCTAGTGTACTAGAGAAAATGTTGCTCATACTGCTAGTCATTTCCTCTAGTTCATCTGTTTGTTTGGGTTTACTGAGCAGCTGAGATAGATCAGGTAAGCTATTTGAGAATCTATCTATAGTGGTTGGAAGGATTGTTCTGCCTGGTCTATAACGTGGTGCAACATGACAAATTTCAGCAGTGCGTATTATGCAAGTTACCATGTAATGATCAGTGAGATCGTCACTTTGCGGTATAATATCTATATCGGTTGGATCGGTTCCATATGATATAATTAAATCTAGTGTATGATTTAGACGATGAGTGGGACCACTGACGTTTTGCTTCACCCCAAAAGAGTTTAATAGATCTGTAAACGCAGCCCCTAACATCATTTGTATTATCTACGTGTATGTTAAAGTCGCCAATAATTATTGCTTTATCGACATTGACCAATAGGTCTGAGAGAAAGTCTGCAAAATCTTTTAGGAAATCAGCATATGGCCCTGGAGGTCTATATACGGTAGCCAAGGCTAGAGATAATAAGGATTTCTTTCTTACATCTAAGAGCGTAACATTTAGCACAAGTACTTCAAACGAATTAAACCTATGACAAGTTTTCTGAGTAACATTAAGAATATCTCTATAGATTGTTGCAACACCGCCGCCACGACCGATCAGACGGGGCTCATGCTTATAACAGTATCCTGGTGGAGTAGACTCATTTAGACCTAAATAATCATTTGGTTTAAGCCAGGTTTCAGTAAGGCACAGAACATCGAAATTATTATCTGTGACCATTTCATTTACAATAACCGCCTTAGGTGTGAGCGATCTAATGTTAAGAAGACCTAGCTTTAGAAATTGTTTTTGTTCACTGATATTTAGATTTTCTGGTTTAATTACAATAATATTCTTGCTAGATCTTACAGTAGATTTGTTGTTTGGCTTCACTAAGCGAGGTATAGACACAGTTTCTATATAATGTTCTACATTGGTACTTATATCAATTAAGTTGGGACAGCAAAGACTGTGATTTGGACTTTGACTTACTAGTCAGATGGTGTGTAGCGTCTTGGAGATGTTGTCCGACAGACTCTGCTGGGGTGCAGACCATCAGGACGGAAGAGCCTAGGTCGCTCCCAAAACAGATTCCAATTATTTACAAAGAGCAGTTTCTGTTCATTACACCATGACATTAACCATTCATTTAAAGCAAATAATCTACTGAACCTTTCTTGTCCAAGTCGGTAAGTGGGAAGCGGTCCAGACACGACGATCGTTGCTTCAGGCGATGTGCTGCGTACCGTCTCGATCAGGCTTCGGTAGTCCTTCTTCAGAACCTCCGTCTGCCGCAGCCTGATGTCATTCGTCCCCGCGTGCAGCACGACAGCTCCGACGCGCTCGTCACCGTTCAGGATCTCGGGAACCTGCGCAGCGACATCAAGAACACGAGCACCAGGAAAGCAGTGAGTGCGGACCTTACCTTTACCCGAGGTAGCACGGACATGGCGGACCATGGAAGTGCCGATGATCACGGCGTCGTCGCGTTCCGACTCGCGAAGAGGGGAGAAGCGGTTCCGGGTGGAGATCTCGAAGACCGGGAGGGGCGGAGAGGTTCTTGCTCTGGTCCTGGCTCGTGTCGTGACCCAGGGTGCAGGAGTGATTGAAGGCAGAGATGATCGCGTCCTCCTGGGCAGAGAAACGCACGGAGTAGACGAAGTCGGAGTCAAAGTCACAAAGTTACTAACCACTGACTTGTGAGCATCGGCGCGTGATGTTTCAAGCGCTGATCGCCGATCTCGCAGCTCGGCTTGCTTCTCCAGCAGAACACGAATCTGCTTCTCCACCGACTCCAGCTCCAATCGTACCGAAATCAGCTCGAATGTGTCCTCACCTGCACTCAGAGGTAACGTTAGACACACATCCGATATGTTCGCCTTTATAACAGATGAACAGTAAATTAGTAGTAACAGTAAACAGTAAAGCAATCCGATTGTTTTTTTATAAGGAATAGTATCGAGGATAAATTCACATGATATAAAAATAGAAAGTGCCTGTTTATAATTGAGTGGTTAAGAAGAAAATCAAGGAATAATGAATCAATTCGACGGAGCTCCAAACATAAACACAGACCGCACTCGCATGTGCTTATGCCCCGTTGATGCGGGCTCTAAGCACAATCAACGTGTGTCTGTACTTTCAGAGAAGCTTTCAGAGAAACGGGTGTAAGGCCGGTGACACACTGGCTGCGTGGCGCAAGCGTCTCAGCTGCGTGGCGTGTCCGTTTTTATTTCGGCTCCCATGTTAACAGGTTAGAGCTTGCACACTGCCTGCGTGACACGCACGTCTCAGGCGCGGCATGATCCGCGCGGAAAACGCGTGCATGCTAGAAATAGAACCGACGCCTATTTTTCACGCGACACGCAAGCGTGTTGGAAGCGTTTCCAGGCAAAATAGAATAGGAAAAGATGTTTATATGTTATTTTGTACACGAATACATATTGATAAATTACATTTTTGACAAATTCAGATATAAATATAGGCCTAATTTAAAAATAAATGAATAAATAGGCCTAATTATCAATTTTCAAATATTGCACCTGTCAAGACAGAACGAAATATTCTGTAGTCTATTTTGCTGTCAATACTGCTGTGCTGGCAGTGTCTTTATCAGTAGGCTTTATATTTATGCTTAACACGAAGTATAGTATAGGGCTTGCACAACTCTCTCCCATATGTCGAACAAGGGTGATCCGTGTCAGCAGCGCCGCGTCAGACACGCTTCTGGTGTTCAAAGACACAGAAATTGCGACGCAGCCGCCACGCAGCTGACACGCAACAGAAACGCCACGCCAGGGGCGTCGGACTGGGGGGAAAAAGGGTACCGAGTACCCAGGGCACGAGGCAGGGGGGGCCCTTAGAAGTCAGTTTTCTATACAGATATATACATGCACTAACATTTGTATAGCATTAATGTACAAATAAAAAAGATCCTGTGCAAAACAAAACTTGTAGTTAGGCACTGGTTTGGTATAAAAAAAAGTTATTTTCATGCTGTGCAGGGCCCCACCACCCCTCTCGAATCAATGTAAATGGTACGACCCGCAGGTTAGGCGCTTCTGCTGCGTACCTGCGGTGAATCAGTTGATGAGACAGGAGCTGGAGTGAGCCGTGTGATAGGAACTAGGAAGACAGGGGAAGATTCATGTCTTTCCTTAAGAAAGGAAAATCAGAGGCTCAAAAATGAAAAGAAAAGAAGATTAAAGAGAGAAAGGCAAATGAGGGCAAGCAGTTGCTCACTCAAGAAAGGTGAGCTCCAAATGCATCATCGAGCATTGACATTGTCTCCAGCTTGTCTCCTCTTCTGCTGCAGTTCTCCCCAGAGTCAGAAGTTTACATGTAGGCCTATATTTCCCTTTATTGTCAAAATCTAACACCCGCGAAAACACAGATCGTTAGCGCCTATTTTACCGCATTGTTAATTAGCTCGCGCACGCTCTTACATTATAAGTACGATTGTTCTCAGTTTAATGCACATCTTAATGGTTGAAAATGACTTATTTTAAAACGTAATTCAAAGACTGAATGTCTAGTTTGGCGGTTAGTGTACCCTGTGATTCTATAGTCTGCATTTATTTTAAACAGACAAATAATCGTCAATTAACTTGTACTTAGCCTACACTTTAAAAAGGTATTGTGACAATAAAGGATATTTTAGCAACCATTTGAAGCCATATATTTCAGTTTCAGACCTGCTAGACCTTTTGTCATCTCAGTAAGTAGTAGGCTACTTTTGACAATAAAACAAAAATATATTAATCAGAGTGTGGCTTCTTTGTTTACATTTTAAGTGTTTTTATGATAAAAGAGCAATACGCCACCCATTGGTATCACTATGGTATTTGGTACGGGGGCCCAGCAAGATGGTTTGTACCCAGGGTCCAAAATTTGTTGCTACGCCCCTGCGCCACGCTCACGCCACGCAGCCAGTGTGTCTCCGGCCTAAGATGAGACGACGCTCGATAGGCGCGAGGCCACGCGTGTAATGCTAGCGGGCTAAAGGCTAGTAGCCGAGATTCGGAAAGTTGGATCTAAGTAGCGATATCAAAGCAATCCGATTTTTACAAGGAATATTATCGAGGATAAGTTCACACGATATAAAAATAGAAAGTGCCTGTTTATAATTGAGTGGTAAAGAAGAAAATCAAGGATTAATGAATCAATTCGACGGAGCTCCAAACACCTTATTCCTTGGTTATATTATTATAAGAAAGCTGTTGAGAACATATTAGGCACTCAACCAGAAGGTCACATGTATTAACTTGAGTAGGTACTTTAAAAAAAAAAAAATAGTACATAATGTAGGCCTATTATTTAACATACTGTTTATTATGAAAATGCTGCCAGACTTCCGAACGGCCTCTTTTCTTGGCTGGCCATGCTGAAAATTCAAAAGAGCTCACTCTCGGTTTCAGTGCACTACCGAAGCGCATGACACTCGAAAACTGCGCAAGCGTTCGCGCTATTTATGAATCAGAATATGAAGCAGTCAAGTGGTTGTGTGTCGAAACGAAGCTTCGGACGTCACTGATCACATGGTTATGACAAGATGAATCAAGCTCCGGTACAGTGGTTCATGTGAGATGTTTCGTTTTTTTGATACAAGCTTTGAAGCCTCGGTGCCGAACGTCACATTACTACTATTTCCCTGCACTTTTTTAACATGTTGCACCGTGTTAACATGTTGAGCTAAAAAATATAAAGCTGGTGTGCACATCCCAAACACCCAAATTGGGCTCAGGTGCAGGACAACTGAGTGAAGTAAACAAAAATAAGAAAGTGTGAAGTCCGCACACTGAAAACCTTTGCTCCAGAAATTTTTATTATATTAAAAAAAGCAACGTTTCGACCCTCAGGTCTTCATCAGGCTCAATGTACATGTAGTATGAAGTCATCTTTAAATAGATACTACAGATAATTGCCTTAATTAGGCACACACAATGTCACAGGTAGATTGAAGTCAACTTTAGAAAGACACAGATGATTACCTTAATTAGGCACACACAAGAGGTCACATGGCAAATGCAAGTAACATGACAAATACAAGTCATATGACAGTTACAATTCATAAATTTTTTTAAAAAAAAAAACTACATACACATACATATATAAATACACAAAAGAAAAA
The DNA here is from genome assembly GCA_036326025.1 of Chrosomus eos. NCBI lineage: Eukaryota > Metazoa > Chordata > Actinopteri > Cypriniformes > Leuciscidae > Chrosomus > Chrosomus eos. The sequence continues at coordinate 45,828,791 of CM070825.1, forward strand.
TATACACATATACATACACACATATACACACAAAAAAAATCAAAATATCAAAATCCTCATTCAACCCTAAAGGTGACAAAGTACTTGAGGTGTAAATCCAAAAACATTCCCTCTGCAATAATTTATTCTCATAATTTCCTCCTCTCGAGGGTTTGAACTCAACATGTTGAGCTAACTCACTACTACCTGTTACCTAAAGAACGTTGGAGTATGGCAAGCCGTTTTAACTTTTATTAATTTTCAGGATATGAATCCTTGATATCAACAATTCAATTTTCACTAGTTAAAATTATAATTCTTGATATCAGGAATAATATTTCTACTAGTAACAATGGCAATTTTTGATATCAGGAATTACATTTCCACTAGTAACAATGCTAATTGTAGATATCAACATTTACATTTTCACTAGTTAAAATGATAATTCTTGATATCAAAAATTGAATTGCAACTAGTAAAAACTATAATTCTTGATATCTGTAATTGTATTTTCACTAGTGAAATGTCACCATAGGCTGCCATTCAAAATCAATTCTTGATATCAAGAATTTATTTCTTACTAGTTGAAATTCCAGTTGAAAATCAGAAATACGATTCTTACTAGTAAAAACCTTTATTTTTGATATCAATAATTAAATTGTCACTAGTTGAAATGTCTATTCTTGATATCAACAATTGAATTGCTACTAGTAACAATGTTCATTTTTGATATCAATAATTCAATTTTCACTAGTGACAATGTTAATTTCTGATATCATGAATGTGATTGTTACTAGTAAGAAAGCCATTTTAGATATCTGAAATAATATTGATATCAGAAATACAGTTTTAGATATCAAGAATAAACATTTTTACTAGTAGCAATTCAATTGTTGATATCAGGAATTCACATTTTTACTAGTAACAATGTAATTATTGATATCAACAATTGATTTTGAATGGCAGCCTATGGTGACATTTCACTAGTGAAAATACAATTGTTGATATCAAGAATGCAATTGTTGATATCAAGAATTCAATTGTTGATATCAAAAATGTAATTGTTGACATCAAAAATTATAATTTTAACTAGTGAAAATTGAATTGTTGCTATCAAGGATTCATATCCTGAAAACGAATAAAAGTTAAAGCGGCTTGCCATAGTTGGAGTCAATTCGCGATTTCATTCTCTGTGTTAGAGGTCTTCACAGTGCACCCGAGACCCGTCGACCCGGGACCCGACCCGGGACCCGTACGGGTTCGGGTCTAAATTTTAAATGATCGGCCGGGTCCGGGTCGGGTCCGAATTTATTACTTCGGGTCCCGGGTCTGTTTAAAATTGTGTGTAATACCCGTGCGATCGGACTCGATCAGAGCCAGAATGAGTCAGATCAGCACTGCTTGTGTTTTTTTGCAACTTGTAAAAGTAGGTAAAGAAAAGAGAAATAATAAAAAAAAAGCGATCTCTCTTTCTCTCTCTCTGCCGTTAGAAGCAGAGCGCGCGGCCGCGCCCAGACTCAGTCAGAGAGAGTTAATGCAACTGCACGCACGGTAATGATGGATACCTTTGTGTGCAGTGGGGAAACAGATCTTTACTATATTAAGTTTATTTTATTTCTATATTTTATTTTATGTTTTTCTTGGTAGTAATTATTGATATGTAGGTAGGCTACTATGTATACGTGTCATTTTGAGTTCGTGTTCCTATTATGTGACATAGTAAATGGTTCAAATCTCAAAAATGCTTGCAGACTTTGAGTTACACACTCATATTTAAATATATTTCAAATCAGCAACAAAATGGTGAATTGTCACACAAATGTTTTCTATGACTCTCAAATTCGTTAAAAAAACCCCCAACATTTTAGGCTGATCCAGCTAGCGCGCATGTGCAGTCTCAAGTTTGTCGCATGTCATGTTTCTTTGGCAACCGAGCTTCCAGCAGAGAGCACATATGATAGCAAATAAATAATGTCAGCGGCCATGGCACTGAACGAGCAATTGTTATTATAAGTTAGTTCAAAAGGACAAACGGTTAAGTTAGTTATTATGCGAGTTAACTCGAGTCAGAATGCACATGTGCAAAGTTGCATTTGTCATCCATCACCGTGACATCAAGTGGACTTTTAAAGCTGAAATACTGAGTGGATTAAGCTTGGAATAACGAGAGAAAAAACATGGATAGAACTTTCTTGTCGGTGGATTGCAATGCATCACAGTCAGTCAGGTAACGTTACAAGAAAGTGAGACGACGACGACTAAAATTATGTAAGACAAAAAGTTTTATTTTTCGCAACTTGTGTGAAATAATATGTGACAATCGGGTCCAGTCGGGTTTGTGTCTTGCCGTCGGGTTCGGGTCCAGTTTTCAAATAATAAACGGGTCCAGGTCGGGTCCGGGCACGGCGTTTCTCGGATCTGCACGGGTCCGGGTCCAACTTTTGAAATAATAGACGGGTCCGGGTCGGTTCGGTTTAGCACATTACGGGTCTCTTCCGGGTCGGGCATGAATTTTTGGACCCGTGAAGACCTCTACTCTGTGTCACATTATGCAGCTGTCTGAATCAAAACAATGTGCCCGTTGTAGTGTAACCAACGGGACACTAGAGGGCACTCCTGTTCAGTTAAGGTTAAGGAGTGACTAGATGGAAGAAAGAGAATAAAATGGATGTTCAGTAACTGAGCTGTTTGCGTGTCCTGATGTTTCATCTCAAAGATTGACATATTAACGTCTGTTACATGGTGTCAGAAGTGATTTTCACAACCTGAAAAGAAGGAAACAAAGAAGTGAGAAGAGAGCGATGTTGTATACGGACTGCTAGAAACAAAGAAAGTTGAAACAGTGCACGACTGCAATTGAGAACTGGTCTGTGAAAAGAAAAAAAGCAACAGCAGGGCAGTGTGCACGAGATTAAGAGTGAGTGAACACAGTCAAAATATGGATCAGATATTTTCGCTGACACCTCCGGGGAGTTTCAATTTCGACGAGCCTAGTTCATGGCCACAGTGGATGCGTCGCTTTGAGCGATTCAGAGTAGCATCGGGCCTTGCAGAAAAACCCTCCGCCTACCAGGTAAACTCTCTTCTTTACATTATGGGGGAGAAAAGTGACGACATATTAAATACGTTACCCCTAAGCGAGGAAGAGAAAAAGAGTTATGAAGAAGTCAAGAAGGCTTTAAGTGAGTACTTTATCGGCAGACATAATGTTATTTATGAGAGAGCGAAATTCAACAGCAGATTTCAACAGCCTGGTGAGTCAGCAGAGAGTTTTATAACGGACGTGTATAAGCTCGCGGAACACTGCAGATATGGCGACCTCCAAGAGGAAATGATCAGAGACCGTATTGTAGTGGGCATAAGAGATGCAAAGCTGTCAGAAAGACTGCAACTAGATCCAAATTTGACATTGGATAAAACAATAACTCAGGTCAGACAAAATGAGGAAATAAAACGTCAGCAGCCGATAATAAGACAAGAAAAGTCCGAAGTGAAAGAAGTGAATGTTGATGCAGTCGTGACAAAGAGAACATCTAAAGCAAGAATGACATCGCAAAAAGCAGAGGGGACAGTTCAGAGAACGCAAAGTTCCCTTATCGAAAAGGGAACTTCGAGATGCGTCGAAACGCTGCGGGAACGCCTTCTGCGTGATTGCGTCTGAAGCATCTATGCCAACTAGTCCAATGGAAAAAGGGAATGAGCGTCACGGGCGGGTGACGTCATGACCAGGAAAGGATAAGAGCACTTCCGCTGCTCGCCGGCATTAGCTTCTGTGCCTCAGCAAGCGATCTGTGTCTAAAACTGTCCCCGTCTATTTATTGTTGTCTGTCAATATTGTTGGTATCGAAATGGCGAAACAAGTCTACAAACAGTGTGTTCCTCCCTGCCCGCGTTATTTAACGGGTGGGGACACACACGAGCTTTGTGTGATTTGTTTGGGATTTGAGCATGCAGCCTCAGCCTTCGAGGGGGCTGAGTGCCAGCACTGTGAGAAGCTACCGCTTCGCATGCTCAGATCCCGCCTGTCACTCTTCGACAAACAGAGTGGGCAGGCTCGCGATCCTCAGGGATCAGGACCGCGTCTGCCGAGGCAACGCGGAGAATGCATTCCTGGGGATCGCAATTGGATCTCTCGGAGGGGATCGAGACGGGTCCGAGGGCCCTTTCTCCTTCCTTACCCGGGAGATCCAGCTCTCCTCCCCCGGTGTCGGAAGCACGCTTTGCGGTTTCTTCCGCCCGGGGAGAGAGCCCCTTATTACAGTGCTCATCTTCTGAGGAAGTTGATGTTGTCAGTATGGACAGTGATAATGCACACACGGGGGAAAGGGAATTACAATTTATTTCCCCAGCGTATGATGAGCTGGTGGATGTCATGTCACGAGCTGTAGAAAGATTAAATGTTGACTGGCCATCTGAAACTAAAAACACTCGTCCCAAAAGCAGATTAGACGAGCGTTATCTTTCTTCAGCCACATTATCTCCACCGCGAGGGCTTCCTTTTTTTCCTGATTTACACGATGAATTATCTAAATCATGGAAAAAGCCGTTCTCATCTCGTGTCTTTGTCCCTCATTCTAATATATATTCTAAAATAAGAGGGTCTAAAGATTACGGCTATAGTTCGATGCCCCAGGTTGAACAAAATCTAGCGAGTTATCTCGCGCCTGGTCCCGCATCTTCTATTAAAGCCCCAGTTTTGCCCACTAGACCGCTAAGAAATACATCTAGTTTAGTGGGCAAAGCTTATTCGGCAGCAGGTCAAGCCGGAGCGTGCCTGCACACTATGGCACTGCTTCAGGCTTATCAGGCTGATCTGCTGGGGGATCTGGATAATAGTGAGGGAATAAGTCATGACGATGTTCGAGAACTTCGTAGGGCGACCGATCTTTCTCTCAGGGCTACTAAAGAGACCGCCAGAGCAATTGGGTGGTCTATGGCAGCTTTGGTAGCCACTGAGAGACATTTATGGCTCAATCTATCTGATATTAAAGAGAAAGATCGTACTTTTTTGTTACATGCTCCGCTTGAACCGTCTGGTCTCTTTGGTGACGCAGTTCACGCTGTAGTAGAAAGATTCCAGGATGCTAAAAAACAGTCGGACGCTTTTAAAAAGTTTATCCCTCGCCGTGTCCAGCCACCTGGGGCTGCTGGGCGTGAGCAGCCCCAGCCATCTAGCTCATCATATCATGTGCAACAGAAAGAGAGTGTTGCGTCTCGTGCTCCTCCACGAAGATACTGGAGACAGACGCAGCCCTCTCAACCGAAGTCGACTAAGCCTAAGCCGGATCTGAGGACTGTTCTTCAGGCGAAGAAAGCTTCGGTTCAAAAAAAAAAAAAGGTCCTGATGCTTAGGCATCAGACCTGTGAGGACAGCCCCGACCGGGGTGGAGCGGTGTTCACCTCAGTACACGGTGCCCGTTCCACTTCGGGGTCCTCACGAGACCCTCCTGCCAACCCTGCCACCTCTGGTGCTTCAGGGCGCAGTGGTCTCCAGCGAGTCGCTGGTGCTGTGCTGCGGCACAGCATCGGTTTCGCGCCCTCTGAGGGGGGTTTTAGAGCAGTCAGGTCAGGTAGTTCCTGCCGGTATGTTTCAGGCTCCAGATTTGGCTCTCTCAGTAACACCAGAGACCAGCCTCGAGAGGCTGGTTCCCTTAGTAAATTTTCTGGCAGCGTGGAAGCTTCTGCCGAATATTTCTCATTGGGTCCTGCAGATTGTAGAGAAAGGATACAGAATCCAGTTTGGCTCTCGTCCTCCTCGTTACAGCGGGGTGTTACCCACAGTGGTACGTCCCGAGCAGGCTCTGGTAATGGAGCAAGAAGTAAGGGCCCTGTTAGCAAAAGAGGCTATAGAACAGGTGTACTCACCCGACAGAGAGTCGGGTTTTTACAGCCGTTATTTCATTGTTCCAAAAAAGGATGGAGGGTTGCGTCCCATTTTAGATCTTCGCCTGTTGAATCGGTCAGTTCAGAAACTCAAGTTCAAGATGCTGACCCTCAAGCAGATCGTGACCCAAATCAGATCCGAGGACTGGTTTGTCACGATAGATCTGAAGGATGCATACTTCCATATCTCCATCCTCCCTCAGCACAGGAAGTTCCTAAGGTTTTCTTTCAGGGGCAAAGAATACCAGTATCGGGTTCTTCCTTTCAGCCTAGCTTTGTCACCCCGCACGTTCACGAAATGCATGGATGCAGCTTTAGCCCCTCTCAGGCTTCAGGGCATTCGCATTCTGAATTATATCGACGACTGGCTGATTCTAGCGGAATCAGAGCAGTTGGCGGTTCGGCACCGAGGTGTCGTTCTCGCCCATATGCAGATGTTGGGGTTGAGGCTCAATGCCAAGAAGAGTGTTCTTTCTCCAGTACAGAGAACCACTTTCCTTGGTGTGGTATGGGATTCAGTGACGATGAGGGCCAGCCTATCGCCCGTTCGTGTAGCTGTTATCCTGGCAGCCACCAAAGAGCTAAAGCTAGGTCAGTCACGCACTGTAAAACAGTTCGAGAAACTGTTGGGTCTACTGGCAGCAGCGTCCAACGTGATACCTTTTGGCCTGCTGTACATGAGGCCTTTACAGTGGTGGCTCAGGACCAGAGGGTTCTCCCCGAGGGGAAACCAATTCCGTATGATCAAGGTTACGCGGCGATGCCTTCGTGCCTTAGAGATATGGAGGAAACACTGGTTCTTAACCCACGGCCCGGTGTTGGGAGCTCTTTGCCATCGAGCTACTATCTCGACAGATGCTTCCCTCACCGGCTGGGGAGCGGTAATGGAAGGCCGCTCGGTTCAGGGTCTGTGGAAAAGCCATCATCTTTCGTGGCACATCAATTGCCTGGAGATGATGGCTGTCTTCAATGCGTTGAGACATTTCCTTCCGGACCTAAGAGGCCATCATGTGCTCGTTCGAACAGACAACACATCTGTGGTCTCTTATCTGAACCGCCAGGGGGGTCTGAGGTCGCGTCCGCTTTGCAAACTGGCGCACCGGATCCTCCTGTGGTCCCTGGGGAAGGTACTCTCCCTGAGGGCAGTGTATATTCCTGGGGACCAGAATATAGGAGCAGACATCCTGTCAAGGCAGGAGCTGAGGCCAGGGGACTGGAGACTCCACCCCGAGGCGGTGGAGAAAATCTGGGAGGCATATGGCAGAGCAGAGGTGGACCTGTTCGCGTCTCACAACACGACGCACTGTCCCCTCTGGTATTCTCTTACTCACCCGGCCCCCATGGGGCTGGATGCCATGGTGCAGACGTGGCCGAGGCTACGTCTGTACGCCTTTCCCCCTGTTGCTCTGCTCCCAGGAGTTCTGGAGCGGGTCCGTCAGTGTGGGATAAGCCTACTGCTAGTAGCACCACGCTGGCCAAGTCGGATCTGGTTTGCGGACCTGATCCTTCTGTTAGACGGGCCTCCATTGGAGATCCCTTTGAGGAGGGACCTTCTGTCTCAGGCCGGGGGCACAATATTTCACCCTCGGCCAGAGATATGGAATCTTTGGGTTTGGCCTCTGAGGGGCCCAACTTGTAGATAGTGGTCTTTCAGCTGAGGCTGTTGAGACCATCCTAAGCTCCAGAGCTCCAGCTACGAGGAAACTCTATGCGCTTAAATGGAGAGTTTTCTCCTTATGGTGTCACCGACATCAGTGGGATCCGGTTAATTGTTCTGTCAACACAGTAATCGAGTTCCTGCAGGAGCGCTTTGTGTCAGGTCTATGTCCTTCCACACTAAAAGTTTACGTGGCAGCCATTGCGGCTTATCATACCATGGTGGGAGGTATATCTTTGGGTCGAGACCCCCTGATTACACGTTTCCTTCGTGGCACTTTGAGGCTGAGGCCTGCAACTCGCACTAAGGTGCCAGCTTGGGATTTGACTGTAGTTCTAGAAGGCCTGTCTAGGGCTCCATTCGAGCCCTTAGATTCGGTCTCAGAGAAGTTCCTTACTCTTAAGACCATCTTTCTCCTAGCTATTTCGTCTAAGGCCTTCAAAAGCCGTACAGCAAACCCATCTAATCTGGTGCCTATTACACGCCAAACTAAGATCGCTGTGGGGACAAAAAGTAAGACCGTTAAGTTAGCACTTTTAAACATCCGCTCACTTAAAAATAAATCACTTCTAGTCAACGACTTAATAACCACATACAACCTGGACTTTATGCTTCTAAATGAAACTTGGCTAGAAGACAGCTGCAGTACAACAGTCCTCAATGAAACATCCCCTCCTAACTTTACTTTTATGAGTGCTTGCAGAGCGGGTAAGAGAGGCGGGGGCTTAGCTGCTCTTTTTAAAGATGTCTATCAATGTAAGCAAAAATCACTTGGGAATTACCCATCTTTTGAATATCTGGGTATTGTGTTAAAAGGTGCTCCACGTATTTTACTTATTATTGTTTACAGGCCTCCAAAATACTCTCCAGCCTTTGCTGAGGACTTTACAGAACTGTTATCAACAATTTCCTCTGAGTTTAACTGTTTTGCCATTGCTGGAGATTTTAACATTCACATAGATAATGCAGAAACCAATATGGCAAAAGAAATCAAAACTGTTTTAAAAACTTTTGATCTGACACAGCATGTAAATGGACCCACACATAATCGTGGACACACTCTAGATCTACTTATCAGTACGGGTCTAAACCTCTCATCGATTGTTATTAAGGATGTAGCACTGTCTGATCATTTCTGTATTTTCTTTGATATTTTGATCTCTCCTGCCATTGAAGCTAGATCTGTGTCTGTCAAGAAGAGATGCTTAAATGAGAACACTAGTGTGCTATTTATGAAGGCTATATCATTAAAACCAAGCATATCTGCTGACTCTGTTGATTTTCTCCTTGAATCTTTTAACTCAAAAATTAAAAGTGTAATTGATGATATTGCTCCTGCGAAAGTCAGGAAGAATAGTGGTAGACAAAAAGCACCTTGGAGAAACTCAACAGCAGTGCAAAATATGAAAAGACAATGCAGAAGAGCAGAGCGCATGTGGCGGAAGACAAAACTTGTAGTCCATTATAACATCTACAAAGACAGCATCCATGCTTTTAATATGGAACTAGGCAAAGCTAGACAGACTTTCTTCTCAAATATTATAAACAGCAACTTAAACAACACACGCACTCTTTTTGCTACTGTAGAGAGACTGACAAACCCCCCAAGCCAGATTCCCAGTGAAATGCTCTCAGACAGCAAGTGCAGTGAGTTTGCTTCTTTCTTCTCTGAGAAAATCAATAATATCAGAAAGGTGATCAGCTCATCCTTGAGTTGTGCTGGGGTCAAACAGATCCGACCACTACCTGAGAAAGTAGTTACTATGTCTGTTTTCGAAGAAATTGATGGCAAAATTTTGGAAGAAACCGTACAGCACCTTAAAACATCAACCTGCTCCCTTGACACACTTCCCACATCTTTTTTCAAAAGTGTGTTAAACAGTTTAGAAGCAGATCTCCTAGAAGTGGTAAATGCCTCACTTCTCTCTGGGAGTTTTCCAAACTCCCTAAAAACTGCAGTTGTCAAGCCCCTCCTGAAAAAGAGCAATCTAGATAAGACCATATTAAGCAATTATAGACCGATCTCAAATCTTCCCTTCATAGGCAAGATCATTGAAAAAGTTGTCTTCAATCAGCTGAACAAATTCTTAAGCTTGAATGGTTACTTTGACAATTTTCAATCTGGTTTCCGATCGCATCACAGTACAGAGACAGCGCTCATAAAGATAATAAATGATATTCGCTTAAATACTGATACAGGCAAATTATCAGTGCTGGTACTACTCGACCTCAGTGCTGCATTTGACACTGTCGATCACAACATACTTATTGACAGGCTTGAAAACTGGGTGGGGCTTTCTGGGATAGTCCTAAAATGGTTCAGGTCATACTTAGAAGGGAGAGGTTATTATGTGAGTATAGGAGACCATAAGTCTGAGTGGACATCCATGACATGCGGAGTCCCCCAGGGCTCAATTCTTGCACCACTCCTATTCAACCTGTATATGCTCCCAATGAGCCAAATAATGAGAAAGAACCGAATCTCTTACCACAGCTATGCAGACGACACACAGCTCTACTTAGCCCTATCGCCTAACGATTACAGCCCCATTGACTCCCTGTGCCAATGCATTGATGAAGTAAATGGTTGGATGTGCCAAAACTATCTTCAGTTAAACAAAGACAAAACTGAAGTCATTGCGTTTGGAAACAAAGATGAAGTTCTCAAGGTGAATGCATACCTTCACTCTAGAGGTCTAACAACTAAAAATCAAGTCAGGAATCTTGGTGTGTCTCTAGAGTCAGACCTTAGTTTCAGTAGTCATGTCAAAGCAATAACTAAATCAGCATACTATCATTTGAAAAATATTGCAAGAATTAGATGCTTTGTTTCCAGTCAAGACTTAGAGAAACTTGTGCATGCTTTCATCACCAGCAGGGTGGATTATTGTAATGGACTCCTCACTGGCCTTCCTAAAAAGACCATAAGACAGTTGCAGCTCATACAGAACGCTGCTGCTAGGATTCTGAGCAGAACCAGAAAATATGAACATATCACACCAGTCCTCAGGTCTTTACACTGGCTCCCAGTTACATTTAGGATTGATTTTAAAGTATTATTACTGGTATATAAATCATTCAATGGGCTAGGACCTCAATATATTGCAGATATGCTCACTGAATATAAACCCAACAGATCACTCAGATCATTAGGATCACATCAGTTAGAAATACCAAGGGTTCACTCTAAGCAAGGAGAGTCTGCTTTTAGCTACTATGCCAGCCGCAGCTGGAACCAGCTTCCAGAAGAGATCAGATGTGCTCCTACAGTAGTCACATTCAAATCCAGACTCAAAACACTTCTGTTTAGCCATGCATTTACTGAATGAGCACTGTGCCACTGTTCGTCCGACTGTTTTTACTGTACTTTATTTTATTTCTTATTCTAAAATGTTTTAATTATTCTTATTTGTTTTGATTATTTTATTTTCTCCTATGTAAAGCACTTTGAATTACCATTGTGTATGAAATGTGCTATATAAATAAACTTGCCTTGCCTTGCCTTGCCTTGCAGGCTTTCTGTCCTCCTCCGTTTGCAACTGCGGACCAGGAAAGACTGCACTTGTTGTGTCCAGTGCGAGCATTGGACACATATGTACATCGGACATCCTCAATCAGGAAGTCCGATCAACTATTTATTTGCTTTGGATCACCTAAAAAAGGTCTTCCTGCTTCAAAACAGACAGTCAGTAAGTGGATAGTCGAGGCTATTTCACTTGCTTATGAGTACTCGGGCCAGCCTTGTCCTTTGGTGGTCCGAGCTCATTCGACCAGGAGTATGGCGGCTTCTAAAGCCTTGCTGCATGGGGTTTCTCTCCAAGATGTTTGTGATGCGGCGGGCTGGTCCTCTCCGCTCACATTCGTGAGGTTTTACAGCCTGGACCTGGATGCTGCCCCAGGTTCTCAGGTGCTTAGTGCTTAGCTGAACAGTCTGACACTCAGGTACTTGAATTATGGCGCATTGGGTATTCTCGTTCCCGCAGCGTTTCGACGCATCTCGAAGTTCCCTTTTCGATAAGGGAACGTCTCAGGTTACTATTGTAACCATAGTTCCCTGAGAACAGGGAACGAGACGATGCGTCCCCCTGCCATACTTCTGGCGTCCCTGCGATCGGCTTGCTTCGGCACTGTCGAAGCTAATGCCGGCGAGCAGCGGAAGTGCTCTTATCCTTTCCTGGTCATGAAGTCACCCGCCCGTGATGCTCATTCCCTTTTTCCATTGGACTAGTTGGCATAGATGCTTCAGACGCAATCACGCAGAAGACGTTCCCGCAGCGTTTCGACGCATCGTCTCGTTCCCTGTTCTCATGGAACTATGGTTACAATAGTAACCTGAGACGTTTTTATAATGCAGCTCATAAAATAAAACAGACGGATTCCTGTAAGAGATGCAGAAAAAGTCCACAGCACCCGTGGAAATCGTGTCCAGCCAGAGAATCAGAATGCAGAAAATGTAGAAAGAAAGGTCATTTTGCTGCAGTATGCCGGTCAGTTCAAAGACTTGAAGCGATAGTTGACAGTTCATATGATGAGTCTGCTTTCTTGGGAATGGGACAAGGTTTGGGACAAGGTTTCTTGGGACAAGATTAAAGCCATTCTCAACATGCCTGAGCCAGAGAATGTGGAAGGAGTGAGACGTTTCATGGGAATGGTTAACTACGTTGGGAAGTTTTCACCTCATCTGCCGACTCTCACAAAGCCACTGAGAGACCTGTTAAGGAATGACAGCACCTGGACATGGGATGCACAGCAGAAAGAAGCATTTGCAAAAGTAAAGGAAGAACTCAGCTCACCAGCTATACTGGCACAGTATAGTCCGAACAACGAGACTGTAGTTTCAGCCGATGCGTCATCCTATGGTCTTGGTGGGGTGCTCATGCAGAAACAAAAAAATGGTGATTGGAGGCCTGTCGTGTATATCTCAAGAAGTCTAACACCCACAGAGACTCGATATGCACAAATTGAAAAAGAAGCTCTTGCGACAACATGGGCATGTGAACGACTCAGTGCATATCTGCTTGGATTGGAATTTACGGTGCATACCGACCACAAACCCCTAATTTCACTGTTGGGCAACAGATCACTTGATGACTTACCTCCAAGAATTCTTCGGTTCAGACTGAGGCTGCTCAGATACAAGTACAACATCATGTATGTCCCAGGAAAACAACTGGTCACGGCAGATGCGTTGTCACGAGCACCATCGGGACCTGAAAATTCAACAGAAAACAAAACACTGGAGGATGAGTGCAGAGTTTTTGTGGATCTCATAGTTCAACAAATCCCTGCAACAAAAACAAAACTGAAACAGATTCAGGAAGTACAGAAAGAGGATCTAACCTGCCAACAACTAAAACAGTATACGCAAAAAGGATGGCCTGGACATCAGAAAACGGTGTCGGAACATCTCGTGCCATACTGGTCTCATAGAGCAGATATCCATGTAGCGAATGGGATCCTAATGAAAGGAGAACGGATTCTGATTCCAAAACCCATGCGGAGAGAGATGCTCGAAAGACTTCATCAAGGTCATCAAGGAATGACGAAGTGCATTGCAAGGGCACAGCAATCTATATGGTGGCCAGGTGTTATAAGGGACGTAAGAGAGCTAGTGGAGAGATGCGACATCTGCTGTCAGCATTCACAGCATAAAACAGAGCAATTGATGCCAACACCTTTACCAGCGAGACCCTGGCAACGAGTCGCAGCTGATATCTGTCAATGGGAAGGAGGCCATTATCTGGTAGTGGTTGACTATTTCTCGAGATACATCGAGGTTGCAAACTTGCCAAAACTCATAACAGCAACAACAGTGGAGAGGCTGAAGGTTATCTTTTGGATCCCTGAAACACTGGTGACAGATAACGGTCCACAGTTTGCATCTTGTGAGTTTGCAGAGTTTCCCAAGACTATGACTTTGAACATGTCACAAGCAGTCCACGATACCCTCAGAGCAATGGAGAGGCAGAGCGAGCGGTGCGTACAGTAAAACAAATGCTGAGAAAGAACCAAGACCCTCAGAGAGCTCTTCTGGCCTACAGATCGACTCCATTAGCTCATGGGATCTCACCTGCAGAACTCCTGATGGGGAGGAGAATAAGGTCAACGGTCCCAGTTCCACCTAAATCTCTCACGCCAAGATGGCCTGACCTGAAAGAGTTCAGAAGGAAAGATAGGAGGTTAAAAGAGAAACATTCAGATCTAGACACAGAGCGAAAAATCTACCAGTCATCATACCTGGTCAGAAAGTGTGGATCAGGACATCGAAGACCATTGGCACAGTCCGGGGAGAAGCATCAATGCCCAGATCGTATCAGGTGGAAACTGAGATGGGAACACTGAGAAAGAATAGAGATTATCTTACTGTTCTTCCAGAACCAACTAAGCAAGTTGTCAATGGTACAGTGACAAGGTCGGGTAGAATTTCCCGTCCACCAGAAAGAATGGACTTATAAGATGAATTAGCATAGGAAGACCTGCTGTCAAGAAAAAGGTCAGAATAATCCCTTCAGCAGAGTCAGGAATGTCCAGGCAGTCTACCCTGGCTTCCAGCGAAGGAAAGAAATTACAATGTTATATGTTATTGAGATGTTTATTCCCTGAGAAAATAAAACATACAGCATGGGAATATAAGTATGTAGAATAATAACAAGAGATGTTCAGACTAAAAGGGGGGGATGTAGTGTAACCAACGGGACACTAGAGGGCACTCCTGTTCAGTTAAGGTTAAGGAGTGACTAGATGGAAGAAAGAGAATAAAATGGATGTTCAGTAACTGAGCTGTTTGCGTGTCCTGATGTTTCATCTCAAAGATTGACATATTAACGTCTGTTACACCCATGTTAACTTGTGACCTCTGTGTGTTTATTACAAAAACTCACCATGGCGTTATTTCAGAAAATGTGTACTACATGATTTATGATTTCAAAGCACATTACATGCACTCTCTCTGTTGTCAGACAATGGTACATTTGTGGCTACTACAGTTGTATAACAACTGCTATGGGTAAACTGGTTATTAATGAAAACATGGTTCTGTGTCGTCAGATACTAGCTGATGCCTCAGGTGATGAATATAATAACGTTACATGTTGCTTTCCACGTTATTTTAGCCTAAAATTAATTTAGAAACATATCGTTCGTTTACTTTGTCGTTGTAGCCTAATACTGAATGAAATGTAAACGTCACATTGTAGATATAAAGATTACATTGTAAATGTGAGTTAACTTGTCAGCTATGTCATGTGATTGTAGCAGGTTTTGAAGTATCAAATTTATTCTCAGGTCAAAGTACTACTTGTTATTACTGTAAGTAAACAATTATTTTTTTGTACAATTGATAAAAAGTGTTTATTAATTAAAATACCATTTCTTTTACACTCCATTTAGGTCAAACAGCCTACTTTTGTTTCTTTACACGAACACACCTGCATTACAGTTAGCACAATCTTATTTTTCCAGCCAAAACAACAATTATTTATTTTGTAAAATAAAGGGGGGGGGGGGGGGGGGGGGGGGGGACTAGTATGTAAGCTAACTATCAAAATATAGCAAACCCAGACTCAAAATGGAATCAGTATGTCAAAACACAAGTTTCCGATTGATTGTGACTCAATGAAAGTGCAATGCGTGTCGAAATAAAAAACAATTGATGGCATTATGAAAACTGCATTATTGTCAGGGTTGCTGCAGGTGCTGAAGACGAGGACACGGAATGGCGATATAGGTATTTATTTACAAACTTAATTTCCAAAAACAGACATGAACAAAGGAAAGGGAACTCCAGGACTTCAAAACATACAACCATACGCGGACGACGACCAACAAACACTGAGGGAAAACACAGGGCTTAAATGAACAGGGACTAATGGGATGATTAACAGAAAACAGGTGCAGGGAATTTCTAATCAGACATGGCGGGAAAACTAACAGGACTGAACCAAAAGTCACAAAAAACAGGGGAAGACAAGATACAAAACAGAACTCAAAACATCAAAACGTGACAGTACCTCCCCCCTCCCCAAAGGCGCGTCCTCGCGCCGTATAACATCCAAAGGGGTGGGAGGGTGGGCGCCCTGGAGGCTGACGAGGGCATGGCGCAGGTACAGGAAGCCTCCAGGGCGGAGCAGTCTGTGGGCGTGGCCACAGCGGTGCAGGCTGTGGGCGTGGCCACGACGGTGCAGGCTGTGGGCGTGGCCACGACGGTGCAGGCTGTGGGCGTGGCCACGGCGGTGCAGACTGTGGGCGTGGCCACGGCGGTGCAGACTGTGGGCGTGGCCACGGCGGTGCAGACTGTGGGCGTGGCCACGGCGGTGCAGACTGTGGGCGTGGCCACGGCGGTGCAGACTGTGGGCGTGGCCACGGCGGTGAAGACACTTCAGGTGGCCACGGCGATGAAGACCCTTCAGGTGGCCACTGCGGTGAAGACCCTTCAGGTGGCCACGGCGGTGAAGACCCTTCAGGTGGCCACGGCGGTGAAGACCCTTCAGGTGGCCACGGCGGTGAAGACCCTTCAGGTGGCCACGGCGGTGAAGACCCTTCAGGTGGCCACGGCGGTGAAGACCCTTCAGGTGGCCACGGCGGTGAAGACCCTTCAGGTGGCCATGGTGGTGAGGACCCATCGGGTGGCCTTGGTGGTGAACTTTTTTCAGGCCTCCGTGGGTCTTTGGCCGGCCACGGTGAAGGCGTATAGCGCCCCCCCAAAATTTTCTTGGGGAGGACAGGCTCATGATCGGGAACTGACTTGACATTAACGGGCGCTGGGTCAACGGGTTCTGGGTCAACGGGCTCTGGGTCTGGGTCAACGGGCTCTGGGTCTGGGTCAACGGGCTCTGGGTCTGGCGCTGGGTCAACGGGCTCTGGCGCTGGGTCAACGGGCTCTGGGTCAACGGGCTCTGGCGCTGGGTCAACGGGCTCTGGCGCTGGGTCAACGGGCTCTGGCGCTGGGTCAACGGGCTCTGGCGCTGGCGCTGGGTCAACGGGCTCTGGCTCTGGCGCTGGGTCAACGGGCTCTGGCTCTGGCGCTGGGTCAACGGGCTCTGGCTCTGGCGCTGGGTCAACGGGCTCTGGCTCTGGCGCTGGGTCAACGGGCTCTGGCGCTTCATGGGACTCGGAACTGGACTGGGCCAGCACATCATGGGACTCGGAACTGGACGGGGCCAGCACATCAGGGGACTTGGAACTGGACGGGGCCAGCACATCGGGGAACTCGGAACTGGATGGGGCCAGCACATCGGGGGACTCGGAACTGGACGGGGCCAGCACATCAGGGGGCTTGGGGCTGGGCTCAGGCTCTGGCGGGCAGGCGACGGGCTCAGGCTCTGGTGGGCAGGTGACAGGCTCAGGCGGGCAGGCGACGGGCTCAGGCTCTGGCTGGATGTGGCTGACCTGAACCCCAGCCTCGGCAGCCTTCTTTTTGGCCAATCGCACCGATATCAGTGGGGGATCAGTCATACCGGATATCAGCCGGGGAAGTCCAGGGACCGATCTGGCGGCAGGGCTGATGCGGTGTGCAGGCTCTGGTGGACAGGCGATGGGCTCAGGCGTTGGCGTGCAGGTGATGGGCCCAGGCGATGGCGTGCAGGTGATGGGCTCAGGCGATGGCGTGCAGGTGATGGGCTCAGGACATACCGGACTTAGAACTGGCTGGAGTGGTAGATCTTCCACGTGGTAGTCCGATCCACACGCCCACAGCGTGTGATCCACGAACTCCAGGAAGGACAGATGGAGGTCCTTCACCAAAATTATCTGGGACAACGGGTCCCTCAGACCACCCCAGAAACTCTGTTTCAGTTCCTCCTCCTCCAAAGTCACATCATCATAGAAGGCCAGGTAACGCCCCGCATACTCCTCAAGAGAGAGTTCCTTCTGGAAGAGGATTGGTATTTCCATGGGGCTCACCTCTTTCTTTCCTCTTCTCACCTTGCTCATTTTCAGTTTACGGTTGGTCGTTCTGTCAGGGTTGCTGCAGGTGCTGAAGACGAGGACACGGAATGGCGATATAGGTATTTATTTACAAACTTAATTTCCAAAAACAGACATGAACAAAGGAAAGGGAACTCCAGGACTTCAAAACATACAACCATACGCGGACGACGACCAACAAACACTGAGGGAAAACACAGGGCTTAAATGAACAGGGACTAATGGGATGATTAACAGAAAACAGGTGCAGGGAATTTCTAATCAGACATGGCGGGAAAACTAACAGGACTGAACCAAAAGTCACAAAAAACAGGGGAAGACAAGATACAAAACAGAACTCAAAACATCAAAACGTGACAATTATTTGTCATATTTCACTTCTACCTGCAGACAATACGAAATCCATAGTTTAGTTTTTGTTTTCTTTCTTTCCCCCCTCTACTTTAAGCCTCTCTAAATTGTTTGTTGACTATTTAATGTGTGCAGCTTTACAATATACTATCTAAAAGTGAATGAGTCATTACCTGAATGTACAGTCCAAACCTGCTTTTTGGGGGTGTTGGAGTGTTGATATATAGGGCCCATATGGGTGTTGATGGTGCCCCCTTAGTTATAGTGCCCTACACAGACCGCATATTCTTCATATGGGAAAAGTGGTACTGGAGTCGGTGTAGTAAAAGCTTTACATCAAGCTTTGACTTAATGAAAACATAACATTGCTGCCTTTGATCAACAACAAATCTAACATGGCCTTTGGTTACTATGGAAGCTATGTCCCGCCGTCCCGCCATGAATAAGAAATGAGTAATTGTGAGTTTTATCTCGAAATTCAGACTTTTTCTCTCTGCTAAAAAAAAACACCAGACAAAAGGCAGAATGTGAGATATAAAATAGGAACGCTTAACAAAAGCAATTCAAACACTGTTTTTTGTGTGTGTGTATGTCCAAGTAATGTAAAGAACTTCAACACCTGACTATGTCTACGACTGAGAGTGGGATCAGCTATTTCTCAATATTTCACTGATCTGTTATCTAAAACGGCTTTTCAGGTGTCTCAATATTTTAAGCATTTTTATTTTCAGTAATTCTGAGCTACTGTTGTTGCTAAAGTAGAGGCTTTATACTATATTTACAGTCTTGAACATAGGTATTAATTTCTGACATGCTGTGTTTAAGCATTTATAATTGTGTAAAAAGACAATTTTAGCATTTTAGAAACTTGTCAATTCACTGAATTTTCGGTCAAAACACCATTAACTGTGTTAAGGGTGGTAGCCCTTGAAAAATGTAAATGACTAGGTTAAAGGATCATATGGTTTGATCATACATTTACAAAAAAGACACACTGTGGACAGTAATGAAACAGTGGTAGGAAGGACGCCCCATAATAACCAGTAAGTAACTTTTTTTTTAAATATTACAAATTAAAGCATTGACATAAATATATATTTGGAACCGTTTTATTTTTGTGGTGTCAGTTTCTTGTACAAACCCATTGTATTTTGTAGAGACACATTTTGTGGAGCATTGACTGAAAATGTTGGTAAATGTGACCATTACCTATATGAAGCCTCTAAGTCCGTCAAACTTTTCAACATTTTTATCACGCTCCTATGTATAGGTTTCTAAGTCCAGACATTTGTAAATGGGCTGAGGCTGGGATAGTGAGTTTGAAGTGAAAGCATTTGATAAACGTATATTATGTGCGGAGAGCATTCACTCAAAATGATTAGGCCTATCTCATTTTTGACATAGGTGGCTTTTAGAGGCTTTTGCATCTGAGGTGTTCTGTAAACATTGTGGCTAAGAGGTTGCATGAGCAAAATGACCCATCTCACATTTGTGTCAGTTTACAAATGATGACTATTCGTAGCCTAGTAGTCTTTTTGGTGTTCTTTAAATGGGCTACACTTCAAGGGTTCTCCTGGATAGTGTTTTTGCTGCAGGGTTTTTATTTTAATTTTATTTTTTTACAATTGGTAAAACAAATGTATGTGGGAAGCCTGCCAAAGTAAGAATGTTTGCCATTAAACCACTAGATCACAACATATGGTGTTATAGGCTACGGCGTTGCTATGCAATACCAGTTAGTTGTGACAGTGTGATTTTTCTAATCATAATCAAACCGTATTCATAATTTAGCCTAAAGTAGCATTAGCAACGTTGTTGCTGGAGAATCACGTTAATAATTTGCAATACTACAATTATAATTCCAATCCCACATCAAGCAGATGTTCTATTGTGTTCTAATTTTATTTTCATATGATCAAACTGTATATGATCAAACTAGTATCTGACGACACAGAACCAAGTTTTCATTAATAACCAGTTTACCCATAGCAGTTGTTATAGAACTGTAGTAGCCACAAAAATGTACCATTGTCTGACAACAGAGAGAGTGCATGTAATGTGCTTTGAAATCATAAATCATGTAGTACACATTTTCTGAAATAACGCCATGGTGAGTTTTTGTAATAAACACACAGAGGTCAAGTTAACACGGGCACATTGTTATGATTCAGACAGCTGCATAACGTGACACCGAGAATGAAATCGCGAATTGACTCGAGAAGAACTCAACGTTCTTTAGGTAACAGGTAGTAGTGAGTTAGCTCAACATGTTAACCACACGGTGTTCGCACGCAGTGATATCTTTTCTGTGCGCGTGCGAAACCCGTGGAAAGATGACTTCTTTTTTTCTTCTTCTTTTTTCTTTTTACATCATAGCAATACTTTGTCATCTTTACAATAATGCGAAAGGCAGGTAACGAGCAAGTCTGCGTTTATTAGACAGCTTAATATCGCGTCAGTTTGTGCTTTCAGAATCGATGAATCTGCGTCTGCAGGGTCCGTGTGCGGTCCGTGTACGTTGCGTTCATTCGTTTTTCAATTTAATATTGAAAGTAGAAAAATGAGAAAACGGATCATTTATTCATTTTTCGTTTTTCCGAAAAAAATTAAAAAATGAGAATTCGGCTTCATTTTTATATTTTTATGTTCAGGAATATAAAATGGAAAAATGGCTTGAATATCCGATTTCCACGTGTGGGCGCGCATGAAACGCCCCTTTCCGCTGATTGGTCAATCAAAGATCAACGCTTTCAGTTCTTCCACAGTCCTCCGCTGCTGGACGGATTCTTAAAGTGTTTATTGCAAAACTCTCTCTCATCCAACAACTGGACTAATGCTTGACACAAATCGCGCTGGACAGGGCCTAGAAACGGTTTTCTTCTATATAGGCATGGATTCGACAATCTACACTAGAGAAATATTAGCTGATTATTTCAGAAATATTATGTAGATTATCTCGCATCTGCACCCACATGACCCATCATTAGCCTACTTCACAGCTGGGTGACCCACTGACAGCGCACAGACCAGTATCCATTTAAGTGTAAATATGCAGCAGTCATAACTATTATTTTAGACTGCACATTGAGTTTTGGACAAGGGATGAAGCTGAAATATAATAGATATGAAAATGTTACAGCGCATCTATTTTGGTTGTTATTCTATTAGTTTTTTGTTGTTGTTGTTGTTTGTTTTTCATAGCTTTCATAGCTTATATAATATTTTTTACCTTTGCAAGGGCAATTATTCTAATATTTTTTAAATATAGGCTATTTGTCATCTTTTATTAAAAAATGGAAATTTAATCAACAAATTCATTTAGAATAATAAGACAATAAGCTGTTACCAATCAAATTAAATTAGTATCAACCAAAGAAGCTGCATCTGAATTCTAAAGTGGCACCTATTACTATTAACTGTTTAATGCTGCTCAGAGGATTTACACAGTAATTACAATTATATAGTATTATGATATTAAAGTTTGAAATATAATATTTTGAATAGACTTTTTAAATATTAAATTAATGACAAAATGAAACAATAAAACAATATTATGAGAGTTAGACCCCCAGTAGGTGTCAGCACGTAACTGTCTTAATAGTCAGTCAGTGAGTCATTCGATTCATTCAACCGATTCGTTCAAAACGCTGATTTATTCATGATCCAATTGGCTGTATATGGGACGTTGAATCCATAGAGATGTCTATGATTGAATCATTCACTCAACCGATTTGTTCAAAGAATCGAGTACGAGTGAGTCAGCCGAGTATTTTTTTGGCACGTATAAGAAAACCCTTTCTAGTCCCTGCCCAACGAAATTTGTTTCAAAGAATCCGTCCAGCAGCGGAGGACTGTTATTCTGTGGAAACTGTTAAACTGTGGAAGAACTGAAAGAATGAATGATTCAATGTCCCATATACAGCCAATTGGTTCATGAATGAATCAGCGTTTTGAACGAATCGGTTGAATGAATAACTCACTGACTGACTATTAAGACAGTTGCGTGCTGCCACCTACTGGGGATCTTACTCTCATTTAAGTATTGTTTCATTTTGTCATTAATTTCATATTTAAAAGGATATTCAAAATATTATATTTAAAATATTAATATCATAATACTATGTAATTGTAATTACTGTGTAAATCCTCTGAGCAGCTTTAAACAGTTAATAGTAGGCTAAATAGGTCTACATGCCAGTTCAGAATTCAGATGCAGCCTCTTTGGTTGATACCATAGACTGTAAAAAAAGATACTAATTTAAATTGATTGGTAACAGCTTATTGTCGTATTATTCGAATTGAATTTAGTCGATTAAATGTCCAATATTTTTTTTTATAAAAGATGACAAATAGCCTATATTTAAAAAAATTAGAATATAGGTAAACATGATTATAAGCTATGAAAGCTGTAAGCTATAAAAAACAAACAAACAAACAACAACAACAAAACGAATAGAATAACAACCAAAATAGATGTGCTGTGACATGGACACTAAATAATGCAATTTATATCTTTTCATATCTATCATATTTCAGCTTCATCCCTTGTCCAAAACTCAATGTGCAGTCTAAAATAATAGTTATGACTGCTGCATATTTACACTTAAATGGATACTGGTCTGTGCGCTGTCAGTGGGTCACCCAGCTGTGAAGTAGGCTAATGATGGGTCATGTGGGTGCAGATGCGAGATAATCTACATAATATTTCTGAAATAATCAGCTAATATTTCTCTAGTGTAGATTGTCGAATCCATGCCTATAGAGAAGAAACCCCTTTCTAGGCCCTGCCCAGCGTGATTTGTGTCAAGCATTAGTCCAGTTGTTGGATGAGAGAGAGTTTATTTGTAATAAACACTTTAAGAATCCGTCCAGCAGCGGAGGACTGCGGAAGAACTGAAAGCGTTGATCTTTGTTTGACCAATCAGCGGAAAGGGGCGTTTCATGCGCGCCCACACGTGGAAATCGGATATTCAAGCCATTTTTCCATTTTCTATCCCTGAACATAAAAATATAAAAATCAAGTCGAATTCTCATTTTTTAATTTTTTTGGGAAAACGAAAAATGAATAAATGAGCCGTTTTCTCATTTTTCTACTTTCAATATTAAATCGAAAAACGAATGAACGCCACGTACACGGAGCCTGCAGCGCAGTTGGTCACCAGTTTACACGGTCACCAGGGGCATAGACATAATATAATACATAGACGCCCTATTGGCCGCTTTGAACGTTGCTGCGATACGTCAACGGGACCGCCATTTTGCGGAGGGCAAGACTGCGCTGTAATCAAGGGTGAGCTGCGTTTTTTTCTGGATAAAAACAAAAACTGTTTTTATATTTATCAACCGATTTCAGTGGTTTGTATGTGGTGTACAAAAAGTTTCATCTCTAGTTATTTAAAATCTCAATAGTTACACTTGTAAAATATTTTTTTTAATAAAGAATGGTCAAAGCTCAGACTTGTCATGTATCTGGCTTTTTATTCTTGGATAAGAATGATGAAGACCCCCATACTGAGATATAATTTAAGTTTTCTTAATGTGGAAAAAGCATTTTCTGTGATTGACCAGATTTGAGCAATAACAAAGATAACTGATGGATCCTTTATGCTAATACATATGTTATAGTACAACTACAATGCAATGCAGTAAATATAAAATTTATGAGAAGTAATAGTAAATAGTTTAGTCAATAAAATAAACAAATAGTATACAGCAAATACAATAGTAATGAATAGTATAATTATATAATATCATACAATAATACAATCATAAAAATATTGATAATAGCATATGGTTTATTACTAATACTATAATAATAGCAATAGAATAAGAAATATCAATTACAGAATATACACAATAAAAAATAAGTTAAATAGTGACTTATATTTAATATTTAACTCTTTTTGTTAAATTTCAGTTTTATTGATCAGTAATAGCCATTATAACAGAAGTAGCTTCAGTCAAACATACAGCAGGATACAACGTTAAAATAGCCTAAATATAAAGTTATGAAACTTCACTTTGCCCTCAGCCAAAACGATTTACCAGGGAACCATTTATAGATTAATGAGACCAAAGATCGCCCGTTAGATATACACAAGACGAATTATATCTCATGTTTAACCACTAGACTAGAGACATCCGAGCCGGCGGCACACTTCAGACGCACATGGCCGAGGTAAGGCTGTCACATGCGGGGTACATGAGCGCTGAGTGCCCGGCAGAGGTGTAGTGGTAAAAAAAGAGGTGGGTAAACTATAAATTCTGGTGGACCACGACATGGTCATCCGGTAATCCGGCACTGCCTACCGGTGTATGTTTATCCTGATGACATTGCTATAGACAGGGCTCGACATTAAGCGTTTTCATAAGCAATCTGTCATTCACTTGTCCGAGTAAAAAAGTTGGATTTTTTTTTTTTGTGTGTGTGTTAATTTATTCTGAAACAATATTTTCATCAGTGTTCAATCAGCTTTGATATTTAAATCGGCATTTTGTAAAATCTGCACCTTTAAAGCGTATTCCCTCCCCCAATATTATTAAATGTATACTTCATCTTTTATTTTAAATTCCTAAATTTGATCAATAAATTCAATTATTTCGAATAATAAGACACTATAGGGATGTTACCCTAGGTAGGGCGGATCAAATTAAATCATTTACACTGAAAAATTACAATTGCATAAAATAATTTTATGAAATTGATTTAAATTTACATAAGAAACATTGGAAAGAATGATACTACTTTTAAACATAACACTAAACCGCCAGTAGGTGGCGGCAGGCGACCGTCTTAATGAGTGAGTCATTGATTCATTCATTCAAACGATTTGTTCAAACGGCTGATTCATTCAAGAATGAGAGTTGTTTATGAATGGGTCATTGAATCTTTGACTCAACCGATTCGGTCAAAATGCTGAATCATTCAGCGTCCCAATGTGCATACTACGCCCTAAATAGTATTTAAAATTACTAATGTCACATACTATTTAGGATGGATAGTATGCACATTGGGACGCAGCAACTGAGTGTTCCTGTGAGATTTTCGCTGCTGAAACAGAACAAAAATAGCCAATATTGCATCTAAAATGTAAGTGACTTAATTTTAACTGTTTATTGAACTGTTGTAGGAAATCACTGGCACATTTTCAATCGTGATGGTATTCAGGAAAATTATTTAGGTTGCTTAACATATGTTAATGTAAAAACTTAGAAAACCAAATTTAGATTTTTTATAGGTAGTGTGTTGTTAACTGTGTGTGTGTGTGTGTGTGTGTGTGTGTGTGTGTGTGTGTGTGTGTGTGTGTGTGTGTGTGTGTGTGTGTGTGTGTGTGTGTGTGTGTGTGTGTGTGTGTGTGTTGCACTCGTGTGTAGATTTCTCCTCGAGAGGCAGCGCGAGCGTCAACAGCGCAACTTTACCGTCAGTAATCAACAACACTGACAGTAATGCAGCGCAATATGAAAGAGTTCGTGTGTTAGGTTTAACAACATATGAAACTAATAATGAATAATATGAAACTAAAACTACATAAGCTTAATTAAAAATATCTTTTAAAACTACAGGCTATTTAGAGGTGGATAAACGCAACTTAGAGGTGGATAAACGCACTTTGGAGGTGGGTAAACGCTATTTCCGAATATTGGGAGGTGCCTAAACGGCGTTTACTTGCGTTTAGCCTCCACTACATCCCTGGTGCCCGGTGATCGCATCTTACAACTCCGAAACCGTCAGATCAAATTTTTAAATAGGCGCTATCTTTATAAACAAACCACATATTTAAGCTTTAAAGGAGAACTCCGGCGCAAAATGAAATTTGGTCTAATTACACATTGTTACCTAGTCAACTGTTATCTGAGATTTGTTTTCATGATTATCGAATGTAAATAGTTTAATCTCTAAAAACAGTTTAGCCTATAACACTAGTATAACGCTAGTATATGGGGCAAAGAGTAATGACAAATAAAAATCGCTAGTTAATACCACTAACAAGGCTCAAAATAGCCCAACACTAACACGGTAGCATAATCAGGGTCCCTACATACAAACCGAAGCATTGAGAACGTTGTAAGTGTACAAACAGTTTAATAAGAAGATATTTTATACATACAGTCAGCTTCGCGAAAACAGACAGGAGCCATCTTTGGAAAACAGTCTCGAGCAGTCGAACCACGAACGCCGAGCCACCTTATCACAACAACTGGCTCGTTCACATCTCAACAGCGCACTTGGCTCGGCGTTCGTGGTTCGATTGCTCGAGACTGTTTTCCAAAGATGGCTTCTGTCTGTTTTCGCGAAGCTGACTGTATGTATAAAATATCTTCTTATTAAACTGTTTGTACACTTACAACGTTCTCAATGCTTCGGTTTGTATGTAGGGACCCTGATTATGCTACCGTGTTAGTGTTGGGCTATTTTGAGCCTTGTTAGTGGTATTAACTAGCGATTTTTATTTGTCATTACTCTTTGCCCCATATACTAGCGTTATACTAGTGTTATAGGCTAAACTGTTTTTAGAGATTAAACTATTTACATTCGATAATCATGAAAACAAATCTCAGATAACAGTTGACTAGGTAACAAAGTGTAATTAGACCAAATTTCATTTTGCGCCGGAGTTCTCCTTTAAACAACTACATTGTCGACAGAAAAACTATTAAAACTACATTTCGTGACACAATAACAGTAGTATTTTTTTTATTTATCCTCTGCACGTTACTATTAATAATTAAATAATGACCAAATACAACCAAAAATAAACGTTCAGTCTTGCCTGTGAAAGATAATTCCTTGAAAGCTGTTTTCAATTGTGTGTCGGTTTGTACAGCCTCAAGCAGCGCACAAAACAGGCATTTTTCTCAATTCCAAGTATGAGAGGTATGGGAAAGTTGCCATCCCCAATATGGCGGCGCCGTTGACGTGCGCTCCAGCGGCCAATAGGGCGTCTATGTATTATATTATGTCTATGACCAGGGGCATGTTCAAGATCACAACGGTGCGAAACGTTTTGCTACGGTTTCCGTGTTGAACGTCATGTTTCCTGGAAACGGCTTGCACCGGTGTGCAACGGGGTTTGAGATGAGTTTTCTCTTGTTTGGTGGGCGTGTCAGAACTGCAGTCCAATCAGCAGCAACATGTATATACAGCACGCGGGATTAAAGTGAACGCGCACAATGGAAGTAATTTACAAATGTGTTCGATACGCAACAACTGAGGATATTAGAAGACATGTTTGTCGTAAGTATTGTAAAAATATAGGATATCAACATAATGATGTAGTTGTTTATATTTTTAGCTTCATTGCAAGTGTATGACATTTGGTATAAAAATAAACAATGCATGTAAAGTCCTTTTCCTAAAAATGAGATTGACAATACAGGTTATTAATAATAATAATAATAATTTACTTTATTCAGGACTCAAAATGGAAGGTCCATAGTACAGAAGAAATAACAATAGTTACAACAAAGCAACAAATATAAAATACAAAAGGTCAGTATCTTTCACTTGTAATATACAAACACGAGCGCCAATGTCTCCACAGTCTAGAAGTATACCTGACAGAGCTAAAACCACTGTGGGCTAAAGCTTGTATAATACTGTTTTCAGAGACAGACATTCTATAAGGTTATTAATAAAACAGTATGAACAACAAATAAAGTCAGTTTGTGAGGCTAAATATATGTGTTTTAGTCTTTATTAGGTAAGATGTGCTTCCATTTCAGTTTCCACAAATCCCTTCACTCGATTGGGATGTTCTCTTGTGTTCTGGGCGGCAAGTGCAGTAATCGGGCATATTTTGTAGTATTAAACACATATTTATACCGACTTCATCAGGCTCCGAAAATTCTTCACAAAGAACACAAAAAGCCTTCTCAGCTGCCATAGTTGGAACTCTTGCGTCATCACAACAGTGCGTTCAACGCGTCACCGTTTCTGTTTAAAAAACGTTCTGCAACGTTTTGTCGGCGCTGAACGCAGCCCAGATAAACCGTAAGGGCCATTACATAGTCAACGCATCGGTACGCATACGCGTCCGCAAGGCTACGCATCGCTACGCTTCGGCCGCCATTATGCGTCCATGCGTAGCCAAATGTGTCGTCCTAGTTTTTGATACGCGACGCACCGATGCACGCAATACTATGCGTTGTCTGTGGGGGCGACATTGCAAGTATTGTACATTAATTCAAGTATATTTTGTTTACAGAAGAAGGTTTGAATACAATGGCGGGCGAAGAGGACGTATACATCCGCATTTATATTGTATAATAAAATGTTTTTTCAGACAATACAATGACAAACAAACATCTGTGAAGAGCCTCTTACCAACGGTAAATACACCCGAGTGTCATCTGCTGTCATATATGACAGTTCCTCGTATTTACACTCCAATAAAATAGAGTTGGAAAATGCCTGGAGAGAGGTTGCAACCGCGATGGGAAAGACCGTAGATAAGGTGAAAACCATGGTGAAAACAGATTGGAAAAGTGCCTGTGACAAATTTACTCTACTACCCCCTGTTGCGTGAGCGATGTATTGCATTTCACGCATCGCCCGTGATGCCTGCGTCTGCTTGCGTCCACTGTTTTGACTATGAAAGGGAGCGCGTCGCTCGCGTCGTTCGCGTTGCTTGCTCGCGTAGCTCGCGTTGACTATGTAACGGCCCTAAAGGCCAATTTATACTTCTGCGTCGGGTGCGCGCGGTAGGTACGGCGTAGCACACGCACAGACGCGTGCCCTTCGCAGTACCCTTCGCAGTAACCTGACGCGCACCTCCTCAAAAATGTAACTACGCGTCGCGGCGACGCGGACCGCAAGATCTGTGATTGGTCGGCTTGGTAGCATCGCGTTTCCTCCTACGCATTTCCGGCGTGTTTTTCTGCACCGCCCGCCATTTTTAAATTCTAAGTAAAGCGAAACTGTTAAAAAAACTAAAAACTTACTGCTTTTCCACCTCGATAAGCTCCAACTCCAATGTGATCCGCTCTCTTTCAATCGCCATTGCTTGTAGTAGCCTAAACTCAAAACAGTCGCGAGGAATCTTCTTCTTAGGAACCGCGGAATCTAAACACAGTGGAACATTAAAACCCTCCGCTGCCAACTAGTGTTTCGGCGCTGTACTGCAGAGCAACGCAGACCTAAACGCAGAAGTATAAATGCTCACGATGGCATCGCCTACGTGCGTAGCCTACGCCCTACACTACGGCGTACACTCGACGCAGAAGTATAAATTGGCCTTAACACGCTCGCGCTCGCTCAGAGCCCAAAGGGTGAGGTGTTTCAAGATGTGATTGGACCAGCCCAGTGTCAATCAAGAAAATAACCAATGGGCCGCTGATCTACGTGTTTCATGGGCCGGTCTGAGAGAAAAACAAAACCTACTGACTTTTTTTGTCCAATGCATTACACCGGTACAAAGATCCCAGCGCCTACGGTGGCCGAGAGGTGCAAAACAAATCACAATTATAAAAGCAAAATAACAATTCAGAAAACACAACAACAATTCAGAAAACACAACGACAATTCAGAAAACACAACAACATTTCAGAAAACACAAGGACAATTCATTCAAAACGGAAAAGGTAGGTATATTTTGAGAATGGCATACTTATCGCTGATTGGACGAGACACCTGTCAATCAAGCTTTACAGGAAGTAAGAATTTTGAGATCAACTTTGGTTTGTTAAATGCGAAAATGGAACACATTCAACATTACTTTGAAGAAGGACATTCATATCCCGTGATTGTGGACATGCTCGCGACATACCACGACATTAAAATGAGCTTGCGCTCTTTAAAAACACACCTGAAGGAAGCAGGTATGTTTAGAAGAAAGAACTATTCGCCTATAAACGATGTACGGAATGCTATAAGAGCAGAGCTGCGTGGACCAGGACAGCTGTTCGGCTACCGGACAATGTGGTTAGCACTAATGCAGAAACACAAGTTGCGTGTCAAACGTGATGACATTATGCGGTTGCTGCAAGAACTCAACCCACAAGGGACAGAACTGAGGACACGCCGTAGATTAATTAGGCGTACATATCATTCCATGGGACCGAACTATCTTTGGCATGTTGATGGGTACGATAAACTAAAGCCATTTGGTTTCGGCATATCCGGATGCATTGATGGTTTTTCTAGACGTGTCCTCTGGCTTACTTGTGGGCATACTAACAATGACCCTGCGGTTATTGCTCACAACTATACCTCCTGTGTACAACGCCTTGGCGTTGCACCCATGAGACTACGAACAGACTGTGGAACAGAAAATGGGACAATGGCAGCAATACAGTGCAATCTCCGCCATCACCACACGGACTACTATGCTGGCTCAAGAAGTCACATGTATGGCACATCAATGAGCAATCAACGCATTGAATCTTGGTGGTCCAGCTTTAGGAAAGCAAGGTTGGTGTTTGTTTCCTATTCTTGAGCATTGACGAAACGTTAGTAAAGTGATGCGTTGGTTATACAATTGCAACTAGTACATTGTAACAGTTAAATTAAAAATAAATCACAATAACACGCAAAATGATTTAACAAATTTTATGTAATTGGTGTATCTGGAATTTTTGTGTTCTAGGGCTCAGTTCTGGATATAACTCTTTGGGGACCTTAGAAATGAAGAGCACTTCAATGGCAGCAACGGACACCAGTCCCTGCTTCAGTTCTGCTTCCAAAATGTTCTACAGGCTGACTTGGATGAATGTGTAGAACTTTGGAATAAGCACAGGATTAGGCCCTCTAGGCTTGCAATGTGCCCTGGAGGGGTACCAAATGAACTGTATCATCTACCACACAGGTCAGCAAATAAAAAATCTATACAAATTGCATTTTATAACAGTGGTTTAATAAGCTTGTTTAAAATACACCACTACAAAAATCACATTGCATAAACATGTATGCTAAATACATTTACGAAGAAATGTAACTTTCAGGTATGGATCAAGGGACTGTGGCTTTGCAGTTGATGAAAGCGAGTTAAGTGCTTTTCCTGAGTCAAGGCTGACAACACAATTATGTGGCGATAAAAACATTCAGGAATATCTAGAATTTGTAAT
The DNA here is from genome assembly GCA_036326025.1 of Chrosomus eos. Taxonomy (NCBI): domain Eukaryota; kingdom Metazoa; phylum Chordata; class Actinopteri; order Cypriniformes; family Leuciscidae; genus Chrosomus; species Chrosomus eos. The sequence continues at coordinate 45,859,647 of CM070825.1, forward strand.
AAAACACGATCAGTTACAGTGGCCAGAGAATTGGGAGGAAGCATTACAACTTTACTTCACAATGAAGGAAACAGCAGGTCTATGAACATGAGTGTTTTAAAAATGACAGTGGAAACCAAAAGAGTGCAACCTGGGAATAACTTATTTAAAAAGGAGACAATTAAAAACACAGAATGTGACATTGCAAGAATTGTGAACTGAGAATATCGGTACATGTACATTTTGATCAAAGTTTACTTAAAGGGTTAATTCACCCAAAAAGGAAACTTCTGTCATTAATTACACTACCTCATGTTGTTCCTACTTTCAACTTACACCTGAGAGCTGTCTCTCTCCTTCATAGGCTTCTATGATTATGGTATTGAGGGAGAGTAATTAATGACAGAAGTTTCCTTTTTGGGTGAATTAACCCTTTAAGTAAACATTGATCAAAATGTACATGTACCGATATTCTCAGTTCACAATTCTTGCAATGTCACATTCTGTGTTTTTAATTGTTTCCTTTTTAAATAAGTTATTCCCAGGTTGCACTCTTTTGGTTTCAACTGTCATTTTTGTCTTAATGAACTAGCCCTTTAAAAACACCCAAAACCTGGAGAATTCTGTATTCCAAAATCCATGCGAGTCTGAAAATAACTGTATGTGTCTAAGAGTGGTAACTTCAGTGTGTTTGAGCATGTATTTGCCATTGGAAACGGTGAATTGGCAAGAAACACAATGCATGGTTGTGGTGTAATTCCAGCTGGTGGAAGTGATGTCAGGCCAGTAGCAAACATCAGCACATTCTCCAGTGGCACTTCAGTCTGATGTTCTACAAAGACAAAAAATAAATGGAACTTTGAAAAAAAGCTAGAAATGTCAAGTTACTCTTTCCATAATTAAATAACCTGAAAATTACTTTGACTTGCTTTTTTCAGCAGAACATAAATTGCTTGCTCTTGTCCATACAACGACAGTAAATCTACTAGCTTTAACTTCAAAAACGGGACAGAAGTATTTTAAATGTATTGTGTAGCCCGGCTTAATAATTATGGGGTTAGATTTCAATCACAATTCTGCGCGCGCAAGATCACATTTTGAGCGGCCAAAAGGGCATTTCGCACGCGCGTGAACTGAGTTTTGCGGAGAAATGTTCGTCTCGCGGATAAGAAAATATTTCGAGCGAACGGAAATCAATTTTGCATTTAAAATAAGTATTTGGATGTGCGCAGACGTTCTCTTTCGCATGTGCAAAGTTTCACTTTCTTGCTCCTCTCATACCAGCCCTGAGTGCTCTCGAAGCGCAGACTGCTCGCTTGCTCAACACAACCCAGCGTTACAATATGTCATAATTCCAGCCAATCAGAGATGAGGCTGCTAAATTCTGATTGGCCTGCTTGACAACCAATCACAAGACTCCCTGCATCACCGATTGTGGAAGAGGAAGACACGAGATTAGAACGTGTGCTGTAAAGGAGAGTTCAATTTTTATTTTCAAATTTAAAAAATAAAGAAGGAAAAGGAAAAGGAAAAGGAGAGACGATCCAATAAAATGGCCAACCAGGAGGTTAATACACCGCAGCGCCAAGTGAGTTATGTTTTTGTTGTTGGTTTGTTGATTCTTTATGAACAGGTAGCCAGCTTTAATATAATGTTACTTGGGTAACGTTAACGTTAGCTAGCTAGTTAGCAGATGAGTACTGTGATTTTTTTATGATTATCCTGTACGTTATATCTTTTAACTTTTAAGGATCTACTTTTCTCCGCAGTTATGGAACATTTTGTTGCATCACTTTTCATAACGTATATTTTTTCAATAATATATTTTTTTATAGTTGTTCTGATTTGGATAAAAGCTTGTTTTAAAGAAATGCAAATGCTTCAATTTATGACATGTAAAATGATTCAGGGTCTTGGAGAAATCGAGTCAGCAGCAAGGAACCTGGTGTCGTTGCTGCTCAACTCAGTGAACACTGACATGCAGGCAGCAGAACCAGGCCCAAGTGAGACAGTGCAGAGACCAGGCCCAAGTGTGACAGTGCAGAGACCAGGCCCAAGTGTGACACCAGGCCCAAGTGTGACAGTGCAGACACCAGGCCCAAGTGTGACACCAGGCCCAAGTGAGACAGTGCAGACACCAGGCCCAAGTGTGACACCAGGCCCAAGTGTGACACCAGGCCCAAGTGTGACACCAGGCCCAAGTGTGACACCAGGCCCAAGTGTGACAGTGCAGAGACCAGGCCCAAGTGTGACACCAGGCCCAAGTGTGACACCAGGCCCAAGTGTGACAGTGCAGAGACCAGGCCCAAGTGTGACACCAGGCCCAAGTGTGACAGTGCAGAGACCAGGCCCAAGTGTGACACCAGGCCCAAGTGTGACACCAGGCCCAAGTGTGACACCAGGCCCAAGTGTGACACCAGGCCCAAGTGTGACAGTGCAGAGACCAGGCCCAAGTGTGACACCAGGCCCAAGTGTGACAGTGCAGAGACCAGGCCCAAGTGTGACACCAGGCCCAAGTGTGACAGTGCAGAGACCAGGCCCAAGTGTGACACCAGGCCCAAGTGTGACACCAGGCCCAAGTGTGACACCAGGCCCAAGTGTGACACCAGGCCCAAGTGTGACACCAGGCCCAAGTGTGACACCAGGCCCAAGTGTGACACCAGGCCCACGTGTGACACCAGGCCCAAGTGTGACACCAGGCCCAAGTGTGACACCAGGCCCAAGTGTGACACCAGGCCCAAGTGTGACACCAGGCCCAATTGTGACACCAGGCCCAAGTGTGACACCAGGCCCAAGTGTGACACCAGGCCCAAGTGTGACACCAGGCCCAAGTGTGACAGTGCAGAGACCAGGCCCAAGTGTGACACCAGGCCCAAAGTGTGACACCAGGCCCAAGTGTGACACCAGGCCCAAGTGTGACACCAGGCCCAAGTGTGACACCAGGCCCAAGTGTGACAGTGCAGAGACCAGGCCCAAGTGTGACAGTGCAGGAGGAGATGGCTAGGTTCATGCTCACACTTTGTTCTGAAGGAAATATTATGAGCTCAGTCAACATTGTGTTTAGTTTCTGCAGAGAGAAAAGACTTTAGAAGTCCCACTGAAGCTTAAGCTTTACTTGAAAGGAAATGGATATTTCATAACCTAATTTAGTAAACAATGTTTAGAATTTAGAACAATGTTCAACAATGTTGATGTTTAGAAACATGGTTATGCTTTTCCAATTTGATATCGGATCTATCAGACTGTAAGAAGACAGTAAGGCACATTATGTTCATGTCTTCTAGCAACATTGACTAATCAACTCATATTTGCTCTTTATAAATCCTCAGGTCTTTTCCAGGATATTTTAGGCCGAGCATAAAGCGGGGCAAAAAGAGAGCATTACCTGTCCCTAAGCAGAGTAAATTAAGTAAGGTGATTTCACAAAATTTTTACCTGCTACCGAAAAACACTTCGATTACACCATTGCCAAATGAGGAGCTTGAACTCCTGCAAGCAGGGATGGGAAGACGGACCGTTTCCATTTCTGAAGACAGTGACCATGCAGAGGTACAGTTTACTAAAATGATTTGAGACATTGTGGGACATTAAATGTAATGCCAAATAAATTATAGCAACCATTAATCCTGTTCTATTTCCTTTACCTCTTTTATGCTGTTTGCCATTATTCAAGATCTCAAGAATACTAACTCAAACATATCCAAAGATGGAGGGCCTTTCTGGAGGGTGGCTTTTACACAAGGCAACAGGTGTGCAGGATTTTAGCTGGTCTAACATGGCATCCTCCTGGCCAGTATGTTAATCTGTTTTTTGTTTGTTTTTTCCCCAAAAAGGTGGTAGTGGTAGAAGAAAGCTGGTAATAATTCCTCCAGAGGCAGAGGGATACTCTGCAAAAACATTAAGGTCTGTGTCCTCTGGAGGGAAAGCAATATTCTATATTGTGCCACTCCAGGAGTCATTAGACACATCTCCTCTGGCTCCTGACTCGCCTCACTTTTCAAAAATGCCTAAGACGACATGCTATCAATGTAGTGAGGTGATGCCGAAAACTGAACCCTTGTCAATAAAGGCAAGTGGAACCGAGAACGAACTGAGCTCAAAGAGACTGGAAAAAGGGTTTTATTTACGTGCGCACTTTATTATTTTGTTTGTTATTTTTCATAAATGTGTTCTTGTATGTATGTACCAGTCCTGTGTATTTAATACAGGTTATGCAAACTGCTATTCTGGTGTGGCATTTCTTTTATTGGCATTCAATTCTCAGGCTCTTAACAATTTAGCATTTTTTCTGATTCTGGTCCAACCTCTAAGACTACTTTAGACTACTACACCTATGTACATTGTTAGTACCTCGTAAGAAGGGTTACAATTGCATTACAACCCTTATTATATTTTTGGAAGACACTATTTATTCATAATTTAATTTAATTGCATGGAACACTATGTCCTATTTGAAGCATAAAACCTAGTTACAAGTCACTACCATTTAGATGAGTGAGCAGGATAACTTTTTGACATTTTTATTTTTGGGTGAACTATTGTTCTAAAGATTTCTGAAATTAACCTAAAACAGAACATTGTTCTTGTCATCAGAGAACTTCACAAACATGTCATTGAATTCCGAGTATGAGACACGTTTAAATCCTCTGACTGCCCCATCCCACACATTGGATCTCGTTATGTTGAATCTGCTGACACTTTTTCGATCAATAACAAGGGCCAGATTTGAAACAATATCAGGAGCTGTTACACTGCTTTGTTCCCTAAAGAGTGTAAAAAGTATTTTTTATCAATGTAATCAGCATTTGTAGACTTACATTCTCCAATCAACATATTTTTTAGCTTACTCTATTGGTACTGGGAGGTCAAGACCGTGTGCTGTGATTAAAAGCTCATTGTCGTCTTCTGTAGTCACAGGTGCATACACTTCCATGTATTTTCTACAAATAAGAGATCATCATTATGCACATGTAAAAATGTACAAATTCCATGACACAAGATTTAATAAACCAAACAAACCTGTAACACCAGTTCTGCGTCGCAACATGGGCGGAAGTACCTGGACGGTCATCCTCGGAGTCTGAGAGCATTATCTTAAAACAGAAATCAGGCTTCATCAACAGCTATCATGATGTAACTGTATCTTAGTGTCATTTTATACAAGGCATGATACTAATTGGATTGTGGCTGGCAGATTCTATTATTATTTATGTAGTGCCTTATTGAAAGCACAACAATAGACAACTATAAGATCCAAAAAACATGTACAGGTCATGTTAGTCAGACTAATGGGTTCAAACCACGGTTACTACTAACCTCGTCTACACATCCTTGTCCACTTCCTTGATACTGTTCCACGGTACAATCACTAAACAGCACACAAACAACAAGGATTAGATATAAACTGTGAACAGATGTAATCAGATGTTTTACAGTCCTTTAGATTTAGATTAGATACACAACATCCAATTCCTTCTGCTTTTATAGCGAACATGAGCCATGACAAGATTGAAAACACCTTACATTTGACTGTTCATGTGGTCTTGTGGCGTGCTTGTATGCTGAGGAATTATTGGCTGAAAGAATGATAATAATTACAACAATATATGTAGTTGAAAAAACGTTAATATTATATATATATATATATATATATATATATATATATATATATATATATATATATATATATATATATATATATATATATAATATATATATTCAACAATTGAACATTAATCTCTTACCAGTGTGTCAGATAAGCTAAATTCATCAGTTGTCCAGGTTTTTATGACAACTTCAGAGTCAGATTCTGAACTGAGAGCCTGTTCTGCAAGACACATAACAAAGTCAAACCATGGTAATGAACTATGCATAAACAAATAAAGCATGATTTTTTGCTAACTAACCTATGAAGTCTTTCTTCCTGCAAATAAACAAGTTTATCCTTAAATATTGCTTTCCAATTTCTGTTTTGTAATCTTTCAGTGTAAAGGGCCTTTGTGTCCCTGAATTATTAATGACTTCGGAGCCATCTGGGTACAGAAGTATGTAGGGTCCTTCCTCCATGTCTTTATTGAAGTCTTTTATTTTTTTTTCAGCCATCATGAGGAGATCCTTCGCAGTTATTTGTGGGTCCGTGAATAAGGGGAGTGTTTTCCCACGTTGTGGTTTTAAGTAACCACTTTGTAGATACATTATACCGACATTAATCTGCAAGAAAACAAAAACAAAAAACAACTATCACTTTAGCAAAAGTGTCATTCACAAACGACAAACCTTCGCTTAACACCCATTTGAAAATTATGCTGTACCTGTACTTTCTTCTGCTCGTGTTTGCTTCCTCCTTTCTTTCCCAGGGAAATAGTAGGGAGGTTAAGCCCAAAAAATAGGCCTTTGACTTCAAGTCATGATGCAAAGGTCTCCTTTGGTATGGAAGTACCTTAGGGTCATACAAATAAATTTATCCTAAGACACAAGTGAGATCACACTTTGTATCAGAAATAAACATGTTTTTTTTCAAAAATGGCCGCCAATGCGCCAAAAATACTCTAGAGCCCATATCTTTGCTCTAGAGTATTTTTGGGCGCATTGGCGGCCATTTTTTTCAAAAATGGCCGCCAATGCGCCAAAAATACTCTAGAGCCCATATCTTTGCTTCTGTTATCGCTATATTGACAAATTTGGTGTCAACGTGTACATTTTTGGGGTCAAGGAATCCAATAAAATTGGTTTCAAGTTTAAAAAAATAATAATTTTCCCCATACCATGACAATTGCGGGTAAATATGCACATTTCACATAAAAATTGTCATCAGAGTGACTTATCTTACTACTTATCTTTTCGTTCAAAAACGTTTTTAATTTTGTATTTAAGCAGTGCAGCTACTTCTGTACATTACATTTGTCCTAAGTAGCATGAGATTTCGACCAGTCAGGAGTAGTCTATAGCATATCAGTTCCTGCAACAACCCATCCCATCTGCACCAGGAGCTGTGACAGCTGTTAAAGGTCAGAGGTGACAGGTTAAAACTTTGAGGTTCGTATGACTTTCTCATTAAATAGAAAAATGTTTTTAAGATAACTAATAAATAGCTAGCTAGTTGACTATGGAAAAAAAAACCTTAGAGGGAAAACCTCTTTTCTCGAGAATACTGAAGCCAAAAATTATCCTTATAATTTGTATTAATTTAAAACACACTTGCTGCAGTTAGCAGACCTAGGCGAGGCAGCTCGCGGCCCTATTGGATGCTATGCGGCAACTGCTGCAACCTATCGAGGCACTGCTCGTGACGTAAGCACCAATGAGTGGGATTGTGGGTGAATGGGCGTGGCTTATGCCTATATAAGCCAGAGCTCGATAAGATGCTCCTTGGTTTTCATTGACTGAAGCGAAACCAGATGGTAGCACAAACACGGCAGGGTTACACAACACTCATTCCCTCTTCTAGAGAGAACCGAGGTTACGTTAGTAAGCGTGACGTTCTCTTACGAGAGTACTCTCGTGTTGCGTAAGCTAGCTTACGCTATGGGAATCCAATTTAAAACGCTGTGCGTGCTAAATCTACCACAACACTGACCCAAGGGAGAGCGCCCTGAGTTCATATGATATGGGGATATAAAAAGCCGACATTGGGAATGGGCTTAATAAGAATGATATAAGGTAAACGTGGTTACCTTAAATGCATAGAGGGTGCTTAACACGGTAAAAACAGTCAGGGGAGGCAATAGCCTGCCTGAACTGAAAACTTTGCAGTCCGCGGAACCGAGTCCGGCAGAACTGAGCGGATAAACTAAACTGACAACAGTCTAGCTTGGAGCGCGGGAACTTCCAGGTTATAGAACCCTATAAATGTAGACAGAGAGGCCCAGCCTGCCGCCATACAGATATTGTGAAGGGAAATCCCACTGGATCAGGCCCACGAAGAGGCATGCCTCTAGTGGAATGAGCTCTGACGCCCAGAGGGCAACAAAGGCTCTTAGATGTATAAGCCAGTGAGATAGCGTCCACTATCCACCTGGAAAGGCTATGTTTCGAGGCAGCTAGACCAAATAGCTGTCCTGACCGTCTGAAAGCAGCCGAACGTTCCACGTAAATTCTAAGGGCCCTAACCAGGCAAAGGAGATTCACGTCAGACTCGCTGTCAGATCCGAAGAGAGAATGTCAGATTGAAGAGGCGGTGGTACCAGTACCAGTCGGTCGCCTTCCAAGGTTTCAGAGCTGCGACGCATTTCTGATTGACCCTGAGGCGAAACAGATCGGAGGCCCAAGCTCGAGACGGCACTCGTGCTTTCAGCCACCACTGCAGTGGGCGCATGCGAAGCAGACCCAGCTGGAGTACTGATGATGATGAGGCCATGAGGCCCAGCATTTTCTGAAATGTCTTGAGCGGGACTATAGTGCTGCAATGCGCTCTGGCGATAGTCGCGCTGTCATTGACAGCGAGTTCAGCTCTGTGCCCAGAAAGGATATTTCCTGGCTGGGGGACAGCGAGCTCTTCGCCCAATTGACTGTGAGACCAAGATTCTCGAGGTGTTCGAGTAATATGGTCCTGTGTTCTATGAGCTCTGAATGAGATCGAGCTAGAATCAGCCAATCGTCCAAATATTTCAAAGCTCGCATGCCCTGAAGTTTCAGGGGTGCGAGAGCCGTGTCCATGCACATCATAATATACAGGATGCCAGGGACAGGCCGAACGGTAGGACTGTGTATTGATATGCCTGGCCCTCGAAGGCGAATCTCAAAAATCGCCTGTGACGAGAGAATGTCAGACTCGCTGTCAGATCCACAGAGACTTGTGCTCTGAAAGGAGTGACAAGTACTTTAGGGACATAATCGTGTCTTGCTTTGAGGATGACCTTGGAGTCATTAGGCCCAAACTCAAGGCACGACGCGCTAATAGAAAGTGCGTGTAAGTCACCCACCAGCTTGACTGAGGCGATAGCCACCAGAAAGGCGGTTTTCAATGAGAGATACTTAAAGTCCACAGACTGTAGAGGTTCGAAAGGGGCACCCTTCATGGCCTCCAGGACCAAGGAAAGGTCCGAGGGGGGGGGCGAGGAGGGTTCATCCTTCTAGCTCCCCTGAGGAAGCGGACTACAAGGTCGTTCCTACCCAGTGACTGGCCATGCGAATGTTTGACAAACGCAGCAATAGCCACCACATATACCTTGAGCATGGATGGGGATGTACCCTTATCCAAGAGCTCCTGTACGACACCCCACAATCTTGTGGATCCAGGTTGCGAGCTGAGCACCAACCTGAGAACACTGACCACTTGGAAGCATAAAGCCGTCTAGTAAAGGGCGCTCTAGCTTGCGTAATCGTGTTTAACACTCCGTCGGGGAGACTGACGGGTACCCGTTGATGGCCCACACATGCAGAGCCCAAAGCTCGGGTCGTGGGTGCCAAAATAGTACCCCCGGCCTGTGAGAGGAGATCTCTCCTCAACGTGACAGGCCACAGAGGCAAGCTCTGAAGCTGCATCAGCTCCGGAAACCAAACTTGGTTTGGCCAGAACGGAGCTACTAGAAGCACAGAGGAACCGTTCTCCCTGATACGCTTGATTACCTGTGGTAACAGCGCGATCGGAGGGAAAGCTTAGAGAGGGCGGCTGGGCCAGTGATGGGCCAGCGCGTCCTTGTTCTTTGTGAAGCATATTGGACACTGAGTGTTGTCTTGAGATGCAAAGAGGTCGACTTCTGCTGTGCCAAAGGTGTCCCACAACAGCTGAACTGTCTAAGGGTGGAGGGACCATTCCCCTGGGGGAACGTTGTCCCTGGACAGCCTGTCTGGACCCACATTAAGATGGCCTGGCACATGCGCCGCTCTCAGCGAGAGTAGGTTGTGCTGAACCCATACAAGGATGCGTTCTGCCAGTGCATGAAGGTTCCGTGATCTCAGACTGCCCTGGCGATTTATGTAGGAAACCACCGACATGTTGTCCGTGCGGACAAGGACATGGTGGCCCTTTAGAAGTGGAAGGAAGAACCGCAAGGTGTTCTCGACCGCCTTCATCTCTAGACAGTTTATGTGCAAGGTCTTTTCTTGGCTTGACCACAGGCCAAAAGTCGGTCTGCCCTCATAGAGGGCGCCCCAGCCCAAATTGGAGGCGTCTGTCGAAACCACTATCAGTTTAGAGATTACTCCCAGGTTTACACCTGTCTAATACCAGTCGACCGCCTTCCAGGGCTCCAGAGCTGTGACACAGTTCTGAGTTACCTTGAGACGTAAACGACCGGATGCCCATGCTCGACGCAGGACCCGCGTCTTCAGCCAGTGCTGTAACGGGCGCATGCGAAGCAGACCTAAACGAAGAAATTATTAAGCTGTGAATGGACTGTGTGGTTGGCATGCGATTTTTAATAAAAAATTGCATACTTCACCTCCAATTGTCATGTTAAGGACAACATTATTGTTTTTCAGTCTTGGAACCTATTTTATTGGACTCCTTGACCACAAAAATGTACCCGTTGATACCAAATTTGTCATTATAGCTATAACAGAAGCAAAGATATGGGCCTCTCTAGTATGGTCGGCGGCCATTTTTAAAAAAATGTGCGGATATAAGATACAAAATGTGATCTCACTTGTGTCTTAGGATAAATTTATTTCTATGGCCCTAAGGTACTTCCATACCAAAGGGGACCTTTGCATCATGACTTGAAGTCAAAAGTCACTTAACCTCCCTACTAAAAAGTTCGTCTTTCCTTCGATTTCACGTTTCGGTATTCCAAAAACTGTTGCAAATTGGGCGCAGGTGTTGAGTCTACACCTGTACCTATGCAAGACACTAAACATCAACGCTTCACACACTAACTGCTTAATATTCAATATTTTCTTGGTATTATAAGTCCAAGTCAAGACCAAGACACGTTCTAGCTATGCTATCTAGCTAACGTTAGCCATACCTGTCACGTTCTTTGGCATGGGCGTTTTCTGTCGTGTCTCTTTTAAAACCAAATTTGCCCCTTGGCCTCGGTCCATCATGGCCTCCTAATCATCCCCATATACTGATTGGCTTCATCACCGTCTCCTCTCCACCAGTAAGCTGGTGTGTGGTGAGCGTTCTGGCGCAATATGGCTGCCGTCGCATCATCCAAGTGGATGCTGCACATTGGTGGTGGTTGAGGAGATTCCCCCCCCCTTCTATGTAAAGCGCTTTGAGTGTCCAGAAAAGCGCTATATAAATGTAATGAATTATTATTATTATTATTAAAACCTCGAGATTTTTTCCACATGAATTACAGAAATTTGGCAGTACGCCATATTTCAATCCACAGTAAGGACAATACATATTCATACCTCAAAAACGAATCGCTTTTCTAACCTCTTCTTCTTCTTTTTGGATTTTTACGGCAGCTGGCATCCATTTAGTTGCATTACTGCCATCTTCAGGCTTTATCTACCCTTTACTTCCACTCATACTAAATCCGTCTATCTAATCCTGTCCCCTTCAAAAAACCAAATAACCATTTCCTACCCTCCTTACTCTCTCCATATTCCAATAAACTTTTTACTAAAAGTGTGCTATTAAGATTGCTATGCCCAATTCTCATCCTGCTTATTATCACCTGTTCTTTTCTCTTTGCTCCCCTACTTCTTGATATGCCTACTTTTCTTTGAATTTCATATAGATGTCTCCCTTTTGTTGTATTATCCCAACTTTGTTGCCATTGTTGATTTACACTTCTCCACACTATTCCTTTTCCCTCTGATTATGATAATTTAATATTGACTTCAACATCTCCTTTTTTAACTGCTTCTTTTGCCACTTTATCTGCTTTCTCATTTCCCTGAATTCCCAAATGTGCAGGGACCCACATAAATATTACATTTTCCCCCTGCCTTTTTATTCTTGAGATCATAAATAAAACTTCATAGAGCATATCCATGTGACTTCAGTTGTACCGGTCTTCATGCTTACTAGAGCTGATACAGAGTCACTACATATTAATATTTCTTTATCACTAATTTGTTCTGTCCATTCCAACGCCATCAATATGGCAAACATTTCAACTGCAAATACACTCAGACAATCCGATGTTCTTTTACTAATTTCCACATTATATCTGGGAATAACAACTGCAGACCCTGTTGCCTCTGTTTGCATGTCCTTTGACCCATCTGTGAAAATCTGAATACTTTCCTTATACTTACATTCAAGGGCGTAACTTTGGTTTGAGAAGTGGGGGGGACACAAAATGGGGGAAAATGTTTTCGATTGAATCCCATTTCCTGGATGTACATTTAAGGACTATGATGATACAAAAACCAGGAAATAATTTGATTATAATGATAAATTCTGCCAAAAAGAATAGTAGGCTATGTATAAGAAAAATATTTCTTACTTTCTTTATTGTTTATAGGGACTGATCGCCAAGACTTTAGAGAATAATTTTATAAAGTCAAAATGTTAGCTATTAATGTTTTGTGTGTAAATAATGTGAGCCTCAATTTCCAATGCGTAGAAACAACATAAAGACAGTATAAACTGCATAAATATAAATTAAATATAGATTAATCCTTATTAAAGCTACAAGCATTATTTAGTCAAGAGCAGTTAGAATTTTTTTCTGTTCCCTTTGTTCTTTGGTTAACTTTAGTGACAGAGAGAATTAGAGGCTGCTGTCACTTTAAGATCTGCCGCTGCTGACAGGATATCACGCATTTCATTCTCTCACTAATCTGTACTTTCATTTAAGATTTTATTTAACTCATTTAAGACTGTTCTTGCGAGGATACTCGACAAAACTGACATTTTGGCATACATGTGTGTTTTTGACCCTTAGGGGGGACAGGGACACAAACAGGATTTTGAAAAGTGGGGGGGACATGTCCCCCCTGTCCCCATAGGAAATTACGCCCGTGCGTACATTCCTTATAACTATAATATACACTATTTAAATCAGCATTCTTATTATTACGTTTAATCTTAAGTAGCTCTAAATTTACACATGGTATTTCGAATTCCCATATAGGTCTAATAGGCCACACCACATTTGCGCCAAACTCTTTATCATAAACCCCTGTATCTTTTGTCATTTGATCCCCTGTCCACCCAAAACTTGTTTTTTGTTTTGTCTCCTTCTCCCAGCATGTCTGCAGCACCTTTTTTGCTGGATGATTATCTCCATGTCCTCTTAAATTAACCCAATAATTAGCCCCTAGCTGCTTCCTCCTCAACCACAATGGCATTTCACCTGCTTCAACTTGGAGAGCACATACTGGGGATGTTCTAACCGCTCCTACACACACTCTTAAAGCCCGAGCTTGTATAACATCCAGTTCTGCCAACACAGATTTGGCTGCTGACCCATATACAATACTTCCATAGTCTAACCTTTTCTAACCTCGGTCCACTTCTTCCTGTAAAGCTTGATTGACAGGTGTCTCGTCCAATCAGCGACAAGTATGCCATTCTCAAAATATACCTACCTTTTCCGTTTTGAATGAATTGTCGTTGTGTTTTCTGAAATGTCGTTGTGTTTTCTGAATTGTCGTTGTGTTTTCTGAAATGTCGTTGTGTTTTCTGAATTGTTGTTGTGTTTTCTGAATTGTTGTTGTGTTTTCTGAATTGTTATTTTGCTTTTATAATTGTGATTTGTTTTGCACCTCTCGGCCACCGTACACAGGTGTCTGATGACTCAGATCCACTACGAGAAGCGAGATCTGTCCGAGCTTTTTTCACTCCTCCCCTCACTGCAGCCGCCTTCTCTCGCCTACATTTCAGGCGAGGCAAGGCGCATCTCAAACAAGCCTATTCTTATGGAAGGCATTTTCTGCCAAAATTAAATAAATTAATTAAATGATAAAAATGAAAACTAAAACAAGTTTAAACATTTCATTACAGAAAACTGTACGCAAAATATGTGACAAAATTGATAATGAAATTAAATGATTTCATTTTCATTTTCATTTTCACGGTGACAGTGCATCTTCCCTGTAAAATTGAAAACTAAAATGCAATTGGTGATTTCACGTTTCATTTTCACTACAATCTCGAGGCAAGACTGCCAATATTAAAATGAAAAGGCAAACGTGAAAAGAAACTGCAAATACAGTTTTTACAAAGCTTTTTATTAACACTCACGCAATAATAGTGACAAAATTCTAATTAAAATGTAAAGTTTAGTTGTCATTTTATTTCCTCTTTTATTTCACAGTTTTAGTTTTCGTTTTCATTTTCAAAGACAACCTGTATGCAAATTATATGTTAATGAGTGGGTGGGGTTCAATTACGCCGTTATGTGGAGGAGCGAAAATGGCAGTTATGGCCAATATAGCAGCAGAATTAAACCAGCTAGCAAACATTTCGGATGATGATGACTTCATTTTGCTTCGAGTTGAATCTATCTTAGATACACTTGGGCACTTTGCAGCCGTCACAAACTCCGATGTCGATCAACAAGTTGTAAATAATCTAGGTGAGGTTGTGCAGTGCCTTCAGACAGCAGCAAATTGTCCGGGGAGTCTCGTCGGCCGTCCAAGGTACGACATCCCTATTCTCCTTCCACCTACAATGACTGATTTTCATTAATGAACACAGGTGGATGAAAATTATGGGATCGACTGGGATGGACCCTCAAGTCACGATAATGATGGAGTGCCAATTCCAGAAGTGGCTCTACCTCGACAACTGACCGAAGAGGAATTGGGTAGTCTGCCGAATCCTAATGTGCCCTTTTCAGAAGCCATTGACACATACTACAAACACAATCGCTAAAATTCATCAATTACTGGACATTTTGTAAATACCACTGTATTTTACAGCATTTCATATGTTGGTATAAACTCTCCAGCCACAGTTTATTGTAAGTTAATTCAAGAAACCAGACAAAACACTGGATTTTATTAAATCTGAATTAAAAGTTTTTTATTTGTCTGACATTTCATACTGTTGAACAAAACAGTTAATTGACCATTGAAATAGAACAGAAAATATAATTTATATATAATAAATAAATTACTTCTCAAGGGTTGTCTGACATTTCATACTGTTGAACAAAACAGTTAAATTGACCATTGAAATAGAACAGAAAATATAATTTATATATAATAAATAAATTACTTCTCAAGGGTTGTCTGACATTTCATACTGTTGAACAAAACAGTTAAATTGACCATTGAAATAGAACAGAAAATATAATTTATATATAATAAATAAATTACTTCTCAAGGGTTGTCTGACATTTCATACTGTTGAACAAAACAGTTAAATTGACCATTGAAATAGAACAGAAAATATAATTTATATATAATAAATAAATTACTTCTCAAGGGTTGTCTGACATTTCATACTGTTGAACAAAACAGTTAAATTGACCATTGAAATAGAACAGAAAATATAATTTATATATAATAAATAAATTACTTCTCAAGGGTTGTCTGACATTTCATACTGTTGAACAAAACAGTTAAATTGACCATTGAAATAGAACAGAAAATATAATTTATATATAATAAATAAAATTACTTCTCAAGGGTGCAAAACTGTATTTCTTTTTAACAGGGGAAACACGCACCAATAGTGTGACTGCGACATTGTTACAGCCAAAAATAAGCGAACCTGCCGTTTGAACTCTGACCTTTAGGTAGTGCAACTTTTAACTTTTTTTTTTTTTTTGCTGAAGAGTTGCATGTTAGTACACACAGTACAGTATTACACCAAACCAAACCCACTCTCTATCTATGATACAGCAGCTTTCAGGTCCTTATGGAAACTCTCATAAGTGTTATATTTTGCTGGGAGTTTGATGGTTTCTCTACAAGTTGATGCAGTTGGCATTGCAACATCAGAGGACACCTCTACATATAGATGCTGAGGAAGAATTCCCCAACCCACCCAGAATTGAACGAGTTGCATCAGCTCTTCTGGTGTGCCTGTGTAAAAATAGAAATCTGCAATTACATTTAATTTTCAGAGAGTGAATAATTACTAAAAATCTGTTCAATAATACTTAAGACTTATAAATAGAGTGTACAAATCATATGGAGTACTTTCATGGTGTACATATCCTTTTTGGAGTCACTATAATCTGCCAAAAGAATGATTTAATTGAGAATGCAACTTGGAAAAAAAAAGATAGATTGAATACCCCATTTAAAAATGGGCAGTGGTGTGTAAAGTATTTGAGTAAATGTATTTATTATCACCCAAACAGTTGTCAATAAGGCTACTTTATGCAAATGTGATGTGCATTAGCAGGTAGTTTCTGAATCGTAGGCGTTTCATATGAGATGAGGACACATGCTGCCTTCACGTGCTAAATTTTCTACTTCCCACTTATAAAGTTGGATTATGAGCTCATCACATTAAGTTTTTGACATGAGAGGGTATTCATGTCCATTTTTTCATACTAAATAACTATAAAAACTCCTATTAAAAACTCCATAGTAATCATCTTTTAAAAAATACACGCCGACATCACAGACCCCTGACTGAGGCGTCAAATTGTGCGGATTATTAATAATTGTGTATTAAGAGGTGGTTTATTTTTACCTACCATTTTCAATGTACTGACGAAAGAAACCAGTTATCTTGAATGTGTCCTCCAGACTATAGCCACCATAGTCTTCATCATCACTGTCAACTGTTGGCCATATAATTCTGTCAAGGACCATCTAAAAACAAAGCAAAAAAATACTATACATTCCATCTGATCAAAAAACCTGAATTAGATTTAATGGTGACAAATTAAATGAATTAGATTACCTATCCAAGATTTATCTAATATATACTGTATCAATTCTCTATTCAAACCACACAATGCAATTCATGGATGAAAAGGTATATGGTATAAAGGCAACAATACCTCTCCCTCAATCATAAAGGCCACAAGCATGCAGTAAATGAGTTTGAAAATGGAGTAAATGGAAATGGACAATTTTTCCACTGCTTGTTTTAAGGAATCGTGTGAACCTAAATGTGGATCTGGGCCCCTGTACAGTGCATTTACTGTGACGAAACATTTAGCCATGCAGAAATCCAGGACCATGTGGACAAATGTATCTTGTGAGTAAATGATGACCTATGGAATTTAAGATACTGGTACCGCTATATTTCAGTAAGCTGCTTTGAAAGTGTGCCTTATTATGTATAGTACTATATGTAACCCGGTTAAAAAAGCATAAGATTATAAGTGATGTTTGTTGTAGGTCTATCATCTAATAATTAGAGCATACAAGTAGTGTGATTAAAAAGGTTGAAATACATTCAAAAATAAAAGTTATAATAAAAATGTTAAAAGCAGTTTAAAAGTTATATGCTTATTGGTTTACATAAATGAAAAAGATAATGTATTTCTGAAAACTGTCTAAACCAGCATTTATGGGGTTAAGAGCGAGTGGGTGGAGTCAGCGCGAGGAGTTGTGAGGAAAAGAGAGTACGAGAGAGTGAAGCAAACGAGTGAGCGTGACACAGAGATTTTCTGAGTTAATTTGTGATTAAGTAGTGTACAAGCCAGTGTATAACTTGTGTCTTATGATTGTTTGAACAACGACCAGTGAGAAGAGTGACAAGCTGTATATTGAGAAACGGGAGGAATTTCTACACGAAGTTCAGAGACTGTTTACTTTTGTGCTACTGCTATTGCTAACGTACAGTTTGAAGTCCGTTCAGTACAAGTGAAGGACATTTTCTAGTTAAAGTTTGAGTCCCTCCGTTGAACATTTCGAGGGGTTTATCTGCTGTGTTCGACCTGAGGACAGGGAAGTTACTCAGACGGAGCTTGGAGCAACCTGGATTTCTCTCGTGAGTTTGCTTGAGACGTGGAGGAGAAAAGAGAAACCAACGGAGTTCGTGTTGAAATGCTGATCGGATGATGAGACTGCTCTGGTGATTGCTGGGGTAAAGACAGGACAGAAATACTAACTCAAGGTATATTTTTATTTTGTTTGCTCGCTGACGAGTGAAGCGGCCATTGAGTTTTGGGCCACAACGAACACAAGCACCGCATCAGGCCTGCTACGGTATTTTAGTTTATAATAATTTGGTTGCCGGCTTTAGATTGCATTAAGGTGTGTGTGGGCCCACAAAATATATTGGTTTAAGTTACTTTAATGTGGTAATTGAGTTTTTCTGAATTAATGCATTTGCAGGTTATTAGGGTTTAACTTGTGACTGTGCATTTATAAGATATAGTATTGACTATATTTCCCTTTACGAAAGAGGGACATTTTGTGTTGAAGGTTTAAAAAAGGACAATCACATTTTATTTAATTTCTTATTTTGTTGGATATAATAATTTCTTTGAGTAAATAATTGAGATATATTTTTCTAAAACCTTGTGGTGTGTTATTTTAATACTTATCTGAAAAGAGGTTATCTTTTTTATTCTGAGAGAGACATACCCATACACTTATGGTTAAAAATCTTTATTCAAATCTATAATTTTAAAATAGGTAAATTCATAGATAGGTTTGAAAATAGTTCAAGGGAGTGTTTTAAAAGAGAGATCCAAGATAATATCTAAAACTGAGGTAATCAGGGTTAACATACATTTGAAGAATACATTAAAAGAACCCAAAAGCCCTACCCTCATCAATATATATACTGAGGGGAGCGCTACATAAAATGGAGGCACCGCTGGGATAGTCTTGGATTTTTCAAAAAAAAAAAAAAAGTCAAAAGATAAAGTGACTACATAAAGTTACTAAGATAATTTACAAACAGTATTAACATGGAAAAAACTGAACTAGTGTCAGAGTTAAAACGCTGGTGCCGTGGTGAGGGTTTGGATGAGACGCATGCACTTATGACCATCGTCCCAGAAGATGTAGAGATCAGTGAAGTGGAAGAAACACTGGAAACTATTAAGTCTTTAGGACGGGTGCGTGTCCGTGGGAGAAACTTCAGTGCAAGACTAAACCGACGGATGGTTTTGTGTGAGAGTAGAGAGACTGTGCAAGAGGAGAGTGTTCCTACTGAAGTTGTGCCTATTGATGGTGGAGAGGCGTGGCCTGTTATCATCCTAGGAGGGGCACAGACAGCTGCTGAAGAGTTTAATAGTAAACTAAAAGGGTTGCTCCAGGCTGAAGGAAAAACCATGGAGGACCTCAAATCCTTATTCCCCAGTTCACCCCCGCCCACTAGCTCCACTGAATCCATCCTTCGTGCTGTCGGAGATTTGTTGGAAAAGACAACCAAACCAGCTGATGGTGGGAGTTATGGTCGACTACGCATGTTCTCGGGAGCCCTACCAACGCCGCCAGGTGAGGAACCATTTGATCATTGGCTAGAGCAAGCATTGCTTATGGTGGAGGAGACTGAATGCTCTGATAGAGAAAAAAGACGCAGAATTATTGGAAGTTTAAAGGGGCCCGCACTAGAAATTGTGAAAGCAGTGCGGCACGCCAATCCAGACGCCAGCCCAAAAGAGTGCTTGGAAGCCCTTGAAAGTGCTTTTGGGAGTGCTGAGTCCGGTGATGATCTCTACTTTGCTTTCCGATTGATGCAACAGAAAAAAGGAGAGAAACTATCAGATTTCCTTCGGCGTCTAGAGAGGTCTCTAGCTAAGGTGATTCAAAGAGGTGGCCTCCCTGCTAGTAGCAAGGATCAAGCCCGACTGGAGCAACTGCTGAGGGGTGCTATCGCCTCAGACCTGATGCTGATCCAGCTGCGCTTGAGAGAAAGGAAGGCTGCACCCCCAAACTTTCTACAGTTGTTGACTGAGATTCGTGCTGAGGAAGAGTACGAAACTTCTAGAAAGAAGCTCAGTGCCTCAGTACATCAAGTGCATGCTAATACAGAAGTGGATACAAGGCAAGCTGAGATCCAGAACTTAAAGGCTGAAATAAAAGAGCTAAAGTCACTGGTTGCATCAGTAGTGACCAAATCTACGCATGTCAAAGATGATTACATGGAGGTTAAAACCCTTAGTGCACCGCCTGGCTCTGAGAACCGGCAAGATGCCGAGCTGGCTGCCTTGAAAAAACAACTGAAACGACTAAAACAGAAAACTAGCAACAAGATGCCTGAGCAAGATGCTGCAGTTGCTGTGTCAACCATGGAGGCTTCTAAACAGGTACCCAACTCCCCCAAGGGAGCACCGAAAAGGTCAGAAGAGAATTTCTGCTATAGGTGTGGTGAGAGCGGACATTTTGCCACAAAGTGCCGAAACCCTGAGAATCAAGCCAAGGTTATCAGAAAGCTAATTCATGCTTTGAAGGTGACAAAAGACAGACAGCAGTCTGGGGATGCCACCACCAATGAAGTTAACTGCGGGGTCAAGAAAAGTGCTGTTACCTCATCAGAGCCGGCTGACATCCCTGAAGGCTTGATTGGTCCACCCAGCATAGTACCCGTAAAAGTAAATGGACATTGCTGTGATGCCTTGTTTGATAGTGGCTCTCAGGTCACCATTATCTTTGAGTCTTGGTATCAAACTTACCTGGCTGATGTCCCAATACGCCCCGTGTCTGGCTTAGCCCTGTGGGGACTAAGTGAATCTGAGATCAGTTATCCATACCGTGGGTATGTAGTGGTCGACATTGAATATCCACCAAAGGTTGCAGGTGCCGACCAGACGGTGACAGTTCTCGCTCTTATCTGCCCCCACCCTCGAACTGCAGACCAGACTCCCATTATTGTGGGGACCAATGCCAGCCACATCCGACGTCTTGTACAGCAGTGTAAGGACAATGGCATCGACATCACCCAGACACTGGGGATACAAGCCTGTTACAGTGACAACAAGCTAACAGCGCCTGGCACGGCCACAGCCTTGGAGGAAGAGGGTGATATTGGCTATGTGTTATGGAAAGGCCCTGGCCCACTGACTCTGCCCCCTGGTGGTGACTGTACGGCAGTCTGCAAAGTCGAGTACAAGCTCCAAGTTGACAAAGAAATCCTGATGGTGGACTCGTCGCCTGTAGCTCCACTCCCAGCGGGGGTACTATTGCAGCCCACGGTGGTGCGCAGCGATGAGGTGAACATCAACCATTTCAGAATCTTGGTCCAAAATGAGTCCTTGACAGAGACAGTCATACCAGTGGGAACAGTTATCGGGCATATGTATCTGACAGATGCAGTCACTCCTCTCTCTCCACCCAAGACCGCTGGCACTGAGTTCGATGTGAACCTGATCAACTTCGGAGACTCACCTGTCTCGGAGGAGTGGAAAGAGAGACTCCGTCAAAAGCTATCCACAAGGTCCCAGGTGTTCTCTTTACAAGAATGGGATGTTGGATTGGCAAAGGGAGTAGAGCACACAATCCGGATGTCAGATGCACGGCCATTCAGGGAGCGCTCTCGTCGCCTGGCTCCAGCTGACCTGGAAGATGTGAGAAAGCACTTCCAAGAACTGTTGCGTGCAGGGATCATCAAGGAGTCTCGTAGTCCCTATGCATCCCCAATCGTGATTGTTCGCAAGAAGAATGGAGCTGTGAGAATGTGTATCGACTACCGATTGTTAAACAGCCGAACAATCCCAGATCAGTACACAACACCTTGTATTGATGATGTGTTGGATTCAATGACAGGAAGCAAGTGGTTCTCCGTTCTTGATCTGCGGAGCGGTTATTACCAAATCGCCATGGCCGAGGAAGATAAGGAAAAGACGGCATTCATCTGCCCACTGGGGTTCTTCCAGTTCGAGAGGATGCCGCAGGGGATAACTGGAGCCCCAGCCACTTTCCAAAGATTAATGGAGAAGGCTGTGGGTGACATGAATCTGCTCGAAGTCCTTGTCTACCTCGATGACTTGATTGTATTTGGCCGAACTTTAGAAGAGCACGAAGAGAGACTTCTTAAAGTCCTTGATCGTCTGGCAGAGGTTGGATTGAAAATCTCATTCGACAAATGTCAATTCTGTCTCCCAAAGGTAAAATACCTTGGACATATTGTGTCAGCCAATGGAGTATCACCTGACCCAGCCAAGATAGAGGCAGTTACAAGTTGGCCACAGCCTACACACCTGAAGGCTCTTCAATCCTTCTTGGGATTCTGCGGATATTATCGCCGTTTCATCGCCAATTACGCAGCCATAGTCAGGCCATTGTCTGAGCTCACAAAAGGCTATGCTCCAACCCAACGGGGTAAGAAGCCTGAGAAAGACAACACAAAGACCTACATCAAAGAGTCCGAGCCTTTTGGTGAGAGATGGGACCAGTCCTGCACCGAGGCTTTCCACAAGATTATCCACTGCCTTACTCATGCGCCTGTGTTGGCCTTTGCGGATCCCAACAAGCAATACGTCCTGCATGTGGATGCCAGCTTGAGAGGGCTAGGTGCCGTCTTATATCAGGAACACAGTGAGGGTCTGAGACCAGTCGCCTTTGCCAGCAGGAAGTTAAAGACATCTGAAAGGAATTACCCCGTCCACCAGCTGGAGTTTCTGGCCCTTAAGTGGGCAGTTGTGGATAAATTCCATGATTATTTGTATGGGGTCAGATTTACGGTACGTACAGACAATAACCCGCTTACGTACGTGTTATCGACCGCCAAGCTCAGTGCTGTGGGGCACAGATGGCTCTCTGCCTTATCCACCTATGACTTCGATGTCAAGTACCGACTGGGCAGACACAACATAGACGCAGACCTGCTTTCAAGAAATATGCCTGATGAAAGTGCAGAAGAATGGGAGACCATACCACAGTCTGGTGTGAGATCCATCTGCAAACGAATCTGCATCCCTGGTTCGGCGGGCAGTTCACCGAGGTATGTAGATCAGTTGGGAGCTTCGCCTGATTGTGTGCCTGATATATATGCATTCCCAACTCACCTGGAGTTTAAATCATTGGGGCAGATGTCAAAGCAGGAGCTGATTGAAGCTCAGGAGGGTGATGTTGCCATCCGATCTGCCATACAAGCTGTTAAACATGGCAAATGGCCGGAAGAGAATGGATCCTGTTCAGAGCTTCGTCTTAAAAAAGAGATGGGGAAACTGATGATGAAAGGAGGGCTACTCCATCGCTTAAGCAAGCGACCTTCCGGAGAAGAACTCACTCAACTTGTCTTGCCAAGCGAGTTCAGAGAAGTGGTGCTGAAGGCCACCCATGATGATCTCGGACACCTTGGTATTGAAAGAACTACAGACTTGTTGAGGAGCAGGTTCTTTTGGCCGAAACTGGCATGTGATGTTGAGCAGTACATAAAGAACTGTGGAGAATGTGTCACTCGGAAGACCCCCTGTCATAGGGTGGCGCCTTTACATCACGTTTCAAGCAATGGACCGATGGATCTGGTATGCATCGATTTTCTGTCCATGGAGCCCGATTCTGCCGGTATCAGCAATGTGTTAGTGGTAACGGATCATTTCACCCGTTATGCGCAGGCTTTCCCATCCCGAAATCAGAAAGCGCAGACGGTGGCAAAGATCCTGGTGGACAAGTATTTCCTGCATTATGGTTTGCCAGCCAGAATCCACTCAGATCAGGGAAGAGACTTTGAGAGTCAGTTAATCAAAGAGCTCTTGAAGATGATGGGGATTCGGAAATCACGGACCACTCCCTACCACCCGCAGGGAGATCCGCAGCCTGAGAGATTCAACCGAACTCTTCTTTCCATGCTGGGAACCCTGGGCTGTGAGAGGAAACGGCAGTGGAGCAAACATGTTGGCTACTTGGTTCACGCCTACAACAGTACCAAATGTGATGCTACGGGGTACTCACCATATTTCTTAATGTTTGGCAGAGAATCAAGGCTTCCAATAGACGTGTGCTTTGGAACCTCTCCTGATGGCAAAGCTGATGCTGGCCATTCCCGCTATGTAGCCAAGCTAAAAGAAGACTTGCAAAAAGCTTACAAGCTTGCCTCTGAAGCGGCCTACAAGACACATCAGAGGAACAAGAGGTCCTATGATAAACGAGTGGGATTCCAGACACTGGATATTGGTGACAGAGTGTTGCTAAGGAATTTAGGATTGAAAGGGAAACATAAGTTGGAGAGTCGTTGGAGTCCTATCCCTTACGTTGTCCTGGGAAAGATGCCCAACCTTCCAGTATACAAAGTGAAACCGGAGGACGGAGGAGGAGTCAAAACTCTCCATCGTGATCATCTTCTGCCGATTGGACAGTTAGTGAGAATGCCGACAGTGGAGACTGAGGACAAGTCACCTGTCAAGACAAGAGCAAGCACAAGAACAAAAGATGAGACACAAAAGAGGTCAAAGAAAGTCTTACCTGAAGTGCAGGAAGCTTTTCAAGAGTTGCAGTTTACAGATTCCTCTTCTGAAGTGGAGTATTATGGACCTGGAAAACCCTACAGCACTTATCTGAAGGAGCTCCTGGCAAAAGAAAGAGATACGGCTGGACAGTCAAATCTCATCCAAGATGATAGTGATTCTTCCCAGCAGTCAGATGGAAATCCTGCTGAGGATAGTTTGTCAGAGGGAAACAGTTCGGAGGAGGAACATCACAGTATGAGAGAAGAGGATGGAGATCAAGATTCAGTTCCTGAGGAAGAAAGTGATCCAGAGACTGATAACCCTTGCCACGATGTGCATCCAGAGACAGTCACTAAAACAAAAGTGATTAGCAAACCTGAAAACCGTCCAAAAAGAATAGTGAAACCAGTTATCAGGTTAACTTACGATGAGCCTGGTAAGGCAAAAGATCAGCCTCTCACTATTGTGCATAGAGGTGTTATCATTAAGATTGGCAAGAGTTAATTTAAACTAGTCATGCACCTTTTCCACTAGTACATTTAAAAAAGAAAAAAAAGTAGAGTTCATTATGTTTGATGAGGACATCAAAAACTTTTAGAAGGGGGAGGGTGTAACCCGGTTAAAAAAGCATAAGATTATAAGTGATGTTTGTTGTAGGTCTATCATCTAATAATTAGAGCATACAAGTAGTGTGATTAAAAAGGTTGAAATACATTCAAAAATAAAAGTTATAATAAAAATGTTAAAAGCAGTTTAAAAGTTATATGCTTATTGGTTTACATAAATGAAAAAGATAATGTATTTCTGAAAACTGTCTAAACCAGCATTTATGGGGTTAAGAGCGAGTGGGTGGAGTCAGCGCGAGGAGTTGTGAGGAAAAGAGAGTACGAGAGAGTGAAGCAAACGAGTGAGCGTGACACAGAGATTTTCTGAGTTAATTTGTGATTAAGTAGTGTACAAGCCAGTGTATAACTTGTGTCTTATGATTGTTTGAACAACGACCAGTGAGAAGAGTGACAAGCTGTATATTGAGAAACGGGAGGAATTTCTACACGAAGTTCAGAGACTGTTTACTTTTGTGCTACTGCTATTGCTAACGTACAGTTTGAAGTCCGTTCAGTACAAGTGAAGGACATTTTCTAGTTAAAGTTTGAGTCCCTCCGTTGAACATTTCGAGGGGTTTATCTGCTGTGTTCGACCTGAGGACAGGGAAGTTACTCAGACGGAGCTTGGAGCAACCTGGATTTCTCTCGTGAGTTTGCTTGAGACGTGGAGGAGAAAAGAGAAACCAACGGAGTTCGTGTTGAAATGCTGATCGGATGATGAGACTGCTCTGGTGATTGCTGGGGTAAAGACAGGACAGAAATACTAACTCAAGGTATATTTTTATTTTGTTTGCTCGCTGACGAGTGAAGCGGCCATTGAGTTTTGGGCCACAACGAACACAAGCACCGCATCAGGCCTGCTACGGTATTTTAGTTTATAATAATTTGGTTGCCGGCTTTAGATTGCATTAAGGTGTGTGTGGGCCCACAAAATATATTGGTTTAAGTTACTTTAATGTGGTAATTGAGTTTTTCTGAATTAATGCATTTGCAGGTTATTAGGGTTTAACTTGTGACTGTGCATTTATAAGATATAGTATTGACTATATTTCCCTTTACGAAAGAGGTTTAAAAAAGTTTAAAAAAGGACAATCACATTTTATTTAATTTCTTATTTTGTTGGATATAATAATTTCTTTGAGTAAATAATTGAGATATATTTTTCTAAAACCTTGTGGTGTGTTATTTTAATACTTATCTGAAAAGAGGTTATCTTTTTTATTCTGAGAGAGACATACCCAGACACTTATGGTTAAAAATCTTTATTCAAATCTATAATTTTAAAATAGGTAAATTCATAGATAGGTTTGAAAATAGTTCAAGGGAGTGTTTTAAAAGAGAGATCCAAGATAATATCTAAAACTGAGGTAATCAGGGTTAACATACATTTGAAGAATACATTAAAAGAACCCAAAAGCCCTACCCTCATCAATATATATACTGAGGGGAGCGCTACATATATAAATGAAAAACTGATTTATATTGAGTTATATTGAACATGTTTTCTTGATTCTTGTGTTTAGCAACACATGTTGTCACAGTTCATTTTATGCTCTTTTTTGTCATATAACAGAAATTTTCTTCTAAAAAATAGGTCAGCAAAAGAGAAGATTGAAAGAGATGAAAACAGAGGTCAAAACTGTGACAGGCAGGAGATTATTGACCTTGAAGTCAGCGACAAGGTTTTAGAAGAGACCCAGATCAGCAGACAGGAGAGTGATGAGCAGGTTACAGAAAGGAGTCATAGCAGCAGAGAGCAGCGTCATGATCTGGCTTTTGAAGGGACGAGTAGCAGGAGACTAGATAGCGGAGATTTGAAATTCAGCACTGAGGATACTGAAGGTCTTTTTATGAACATAAATCTGGCAACTTACAAATAAACATTTATTTTTTTCTGCATAAATAATTTAATACTACAGATATAACCATATGCACATTTTTGCAGACTGGAGAACTGAGCCTGATTTGAACCATGCTGCTTACATATTTAGACGTTTTGTACTGCAAGAAGTGGAGGATCAGCCAGGTCTTGTGGCAAAGATGGATCTACGTAAAAGTCCCGAAGAGAGAGAGAGAGAAATACTGACATTTTACAAAAATTCAATGACTAACTGGGCCCGTCCATTGTGTGTTTTACTTGGAGGTAAGGTTTAATTTAGCGAAAAAGTACACAATGGTTTCAGCCATTTACTCACCCTCATGTAATTTCAAATAAGTATGATTTTTTTCTTCTTCTTTGGAGCAAAAAATTTAATTTTAGAAACGGTCAATTCCATTGAAGAAAAAGTCATACATGTTTTGAACTATTTGATGTTAAGGGAATTGTGATGGGATTTTTATTTCTGTGTGAAGTATTCCTTTTTCATTTCCTTTGTTTTACATAAATATAACTACACAATTGTGTAATATTTCTCTTATACACAGGTGATTCTGCCTTTGGAGATGGGGTAAAACGCCATTTTCTCTCCTTTGTGATGTCAAGAGTACAATACGGATTTGGCCTAAATCTTGGTAAGTTCTAAAATATTTATTAGCCTATTTAATTTTGATGTAAGAGACATTAAGATAGAAGGTTGTGTAAAATTGTTTTATTAGCATCTGGACATTTCTATATATATTGTTTTTTTTATCATATTTTCTAGAAAACTGTGGTAAGACATTGTTCTTTAATGGACAAGAAGACCATTTGGTGCCTTCCACTTCTCGGCTCTTACTGGATAGTGACCTTTTCCGTGTCATTGGGCGCATGATTGGACATTCCTTCCTACACGGTGGACCCTTACTCACCGGTTTGAGCCACTCATTTTTCAATCTGTTGATTGGACAGAAGGATGAGATAGCTGTTGTAGAACTAGAGGACTGCCCTGACACCGATGTGACTGATATTGTTTTACTTGTGAGTTTAAATTCAGCATCATCTATAATGTCATGTTTAAGTAAAGGATAATCCACGGCTAGCTGTGGATTATCCCTTACTTATTGCACACTTTCCTAACCCAGAATCAAATATTCAGACAGACCATGGTAATGACAAAATTTGTTATTGCATGCTTTAAGTGTGTCTTGAAGAACATTCTACAACTGATACATATCTGCTGTCATAGCTTCAAGGGTCTGGAAATTTGACAGAAGATGAACATGACCAAGTAAATAACTTGGCAATCAACTGGGATCTCCCACCAGTAAATGATAACAACAGAAAATGGTTGGCACAACGCATACTTTACCATGCAGTAAGTGCCATTAATCTATAATGTATGGTTTACTCTTGACATACAAAAATACTTAAAAAAACAAAAACATTATTTATATTCTTGGAGTGGTGATATTTAGTATAACAGCACTGTGATGCTTTACTTTCTGTATCAACTTGCTTGTCTGTGTTCCTGACTTCCCAATTAGTTTGGGATTCATTGTTTATTTACTTTTGTTTAGTGACCATTTTTACAGATTTCATATTTTACATCATTAAATAATTCTAAATGAATTAATACAGGTCATTGGTCGGAGGGAAAAGCAAATTCGACAGATCAGACTGGGGTTAAAAGACACAGGAGTCTTGCACATGGTCAAAGAACGGCCTGCCCTGATTGATGTTCTTTTTCCAAGAGCGTCAGCTCAAATCAGGGATGGAAATTAACTTTTTTGTCCACCGGCCACTGTGGCTGGTGGATTTCAAAATCTACCAGCCACTCAATGTTTTTACCAGCCACTTTCTTGTTTTTAACCGACAATGTGTTTACAATGTGAAAATTAATACTACAAGATCTACAATACAAGCAGTTTATTTAATCTCAAGTCTCAATGCAATACTGACATTTTCTCTTTCTCTCTTATACACACACAAACCATGAACTGATATACATTTAATTAAATGAGTAGGGCAGATTAAACAAAAAACTGAACCGATGCTGAACCGCACTCTATGCTGGACAGGGAACTACACTAGCCTTTTCCACTGGTGGCACTTGCGCTACTAACTTTTTCAGTTACTGGTGCAAAACATGATTTAGTCGCACAAATTATTTATAGTAAGGTATGGATAATAATGAACAATAATGAAACTGTATTGCATTAGGGGTGGAACGGTACACAGAAGTCACGGTTCGGTACGATTTCGGTACAATGGAGTGAAAAGCAAAACAAAAATGCAGAAGGCATTTTTATAAATTTCTAAGCCTTGTATTTTTAAGTTGTATACGTTTTATTAATAAAGGCATAGAACCAGTGTATTTGTAGTGCACTGACAATAGTTTTATACAATTAGTTTA
Organism: Chrosomus eos; assembly: GCA_036326025.1. Taxonomy (NCBI): domain Eukaryota; kingdom Metazoa; phylum Chordata; class Actinopteri; order Cypriniformes; family Leuciscidae; genus Chrosomus; species Chrosomus eos. The sequence continues at coordinate 45,888,603 of CM070825.1, forward strand.
TTAATTAAATTAATAAAAAGACAAAAAGACCTTGAGATGTTTGGTAATTGTACCTGAATGAATTTAAAATTAATTTGCTATCAGATCAATTTATTTGTTTTCCTTAATTTTAATTAACCTTAACTTTATTCTCATCTGAATTATAAATAATTGATTTCCGTATAAAATAATACTACCATTAAAAACACATTTGATTTTCTTTTTTACAGTTTTTTTCAATTGCTAACAAGCGCTTACCCATACTTCAGATACTTTTTCTAAACTCTTAACACAGACTCACACATATAAAACACAATTGGCCAAATGGATAATTTTCTTCTCAAAAACACATTTTGTTAAATATATACTAACTCTTCATTTCAAAACAGAACACATCTTTCTCTGCACACACTAACTTTACCAAAACACTGGAAATCTGACTCAAAATGAAATTATTCTGTCAAAGAATAACACTTGTTTTCACTTCACAAAGTACATGCAGTCAATCAAAGTACACCAGGTTTCAAAATACTGGCTATTGTTGACATTACAAAAACTGCATAGACTTTTATGTTTCGGTTTTATAGGTATTTGCATGCAAAACATGCAATCCACGGTTTTTACACTAAATTTCTTGGTTGGGAATTGTATGTCCACATGTACAGTAATGTTCACATTCAAAAGCAATCTTTTAAAGCAAAAGCAATCTCACCTCCTTTACTGTTTACTACAGGAGGTGCAGTAGAAACTCGGTATGATAGAACAGAATTTTTTTACAGTATTGCTTACAATGAACAAAATATCCATGAAACACACAAGAGCATTCTGAACAAAAAAGCAACAGCAAAAAGCCCAGATAAAAAGGGGGGGGGGGGGGGGATGGGGGACTAAAAAAAGCACAAAATTACTGTATCTAATCTCTGTGATTTTCAGGGTTAGGCCACATGTTTTCATCAACATCACATCTGGTATTATCCAAGGCGATGCACCTGGGATAAAACCGCTTGGTATTGCACCTCACTACACCTCTCACTGCACCTCTCACTGCACCTCTCACTGCACCTCTCACTGCATCTCTCACTGCTCCTGCATCTCTCACTGCATCTCTCTCACTGCTCTTGCATCTCTCACTGCATCTCTCACTGCATCTCTCACTGCTCCTTGTCTCTCACTGCTCCTGCATCTCTCACTGCATCTCTCACTCCTCCTGCATCTCTCACTGCATCTCTCACTGCTCCTGCATCTCTCACTGCATCTCTCACTGCATCTCTCACTGCATCTCTCACTGCTCCTGCATCTCTCACTGCATCTCTCACTGCTCCTGCATCTCTCACTGCATCTCTCACTGCTCCTCGTCTCTCACTGCTCCTGCATCTCTCACTGCATCTCTCACTCCTCCTGCATCTCTCACTGCATCTCTCACTGCTCCTGCATCTCTCACTGCATCTCTCACTGCATCTCTCACTGCATCTCTCACTGCTCCTGCATCTCTCACTGCATCTCTCACTGCTCCTGCATCTCTCACTGTATCTCTCACTGCTCCTCGTCTCTCACTGCATCTCTCACTGCTCCTCGTCTCTCACTGCTCCTGCATCTCTCACTGCATCTCTCACTGCATCTCTAACTGCTCCTGCATCTCTCACTGCTCCTGCATCTCTCACTGCTCCTGTATCTCTCACTGCTCCTGCATCTCTCACTGCTCCTGCATCTCTCACTGGATCTCTCACTGGATCTCTCACTGGATCTCTCACTGGATCTCTCACTGCATCTCTCACTGCATCTCTCACTGCATCTCTCACTGGATCTCTCACTGGATCTCTCACTGGATCTCACACTGGATCTCACACTGGATCTCTCACTGCATCTCTCACTGGGCCTGCTCTTCTCCCTGGACCCCTTGCTCTTATTCTTCCTCGTCCATACATTACAGTGTTTGTCTTTTTCTGTTTCTGTTTCCGAAAACATCGCTCCTCAAAGTCCTCCTTTTACTGTATAAGTGTCAATGTAATAGAAAAAATAACCCCTGCCACTGAGACTGAGCCAGACTGGAATCAGTTGTGGTTGGCCCAGTTTACCCAACATAAATCAGCTGTGTGTCAATAATTCAATGGTTTGTTTATTTTCAGCTGAAATATATAAATATATTGTTTTTGAACTGATATCATTGCAGAACAAGAAGTTTTTATACTGTATCTAAGGTTTGGAATATTGTTTTTGCTATTGTGGGATGGTGTGTGTTAACATTTGTAAATACTACAAAAACAATCCATTATTTTGTTGGGAGGTATAGCTTGTCTGTTAAGAAAATGTAAGCATTGTGGAAATGTGTTCACTGACTGCATATTGTGTGAAAACGACATGAAATGTGTGAATGGTATGGTCACAAAAGACCGATGCTGTGCTAACTGTGTTTAGAGTTTTGAAAATGTGACAACTGATTGGACAAATGCTTGTTAGCGAATGAAAAAAACTGTAAAGGTGCATAACGCAGGTCTCTGAGTTTTTGCAGAACTACACCCCCTCTGGCGACAAGCGAAACTGCAACCAGAGGTGTGCACGCTCATGGAGCACACGCACGCTTGCACGAGCACGAGCTGTTCATAACTCAAGGAGCATCAGCCGCACAAATCTTTTGTTTGCAGTCATAATGTCTTCAGAGGTTATAAAGTTATAAATCTGCAAGTCATTTTACATATATGAAAGGAAAGGCATTTGAGTAAATTACACACTTATGTGTGAGGGGAAAACGGGGGTAGAAGAAAACTTCAGTTTTTGTTTCCATCTATCTCCATGTTGAACTGTTTTATGCGTTTACTGTATCCACTTATGATTGTATTATTATGGAAACACGTTCATGAACAATTAAGTTATTAATTTGTAAAAGCTTAAAATAATAATCATACCATACACAGTTGGTCAACAAAGTACACTCAAATGTCTCAAGGTAATAAACAATCAAATGGCACTATATCCGCTTTCATAACAAGTAGTTATAGGAACTTAGTTATAGAAACTGTCCACTTCTAAACAGTTCTAAGAACTACTCTCCCCCAAACTCGGTTTTGCTGTTTGCGGTCGCACTGGCCAGTGGCCAGAACCGAGTGACGCGAGCACGGCGGCGCCACATACAACAACAACAAACCAGCATGGAGGAGGCTATCGCAATGTTCCCGTTCTGCCTACCGGGACCTTAATAACGGAGTACGAACGGCGGCGTTTAAAGACTATGGTGGAAAGTCTAAAGTAATATGATGGAAGAAGATAGAAGAGCAGAGCGCAGGCAAAGGACGTTAGCAAAGAACACAAGGCTACCGGTAGGCCATACACAAAAACATAGTTAGCATCTTTTATGGGACATGTTTTATGTTTCATGTTGTACTATTCTTCCGAAGACAATTCCTAGTTTATGAACCTGTTCAGTGACAATGGTAACGTTAGTCAAATCAATTCTGATTGTACATTTATCTAGCTTAGGCTAAAGCATTACACATTTTACGTATCGTCATTTGTTGTCATAGTTTTGCCGCATCAGACATTAGAGACTGGGGTATATCTTACCGTTTTATCAAGAAAACAGCCAACTGAGGATCCCGTTTGAGCCCTAGAGCACACCGGAGATCTATCCATTTGTTGAAAGCCTTCCCGATGCTGACTCTCGTCTCGTCTTATTCCGATGCCTGACTCCAATTTGGCCCTTTTGGTCAATAACTAGACAAAAGTTTTCTTTTCTTTGTCTTACGTGGAGTTTGCGTTGGGGTTTGGAATGAACTACAAGCCGGTCTCTTTGAATCCATCTTCTACTTTTGTGGAAAGTTGACTAAAGTTTTGTCGCTCGAGTTGTCTTCGCTGATACGGAGAATGGCGGCTAACAATAACAAACCCCCGAGGCATCGCCTGGTGAGCATGAACGCGCATGACGTCACGCCCAGTCTCAGATTCGAGCCCGAATCCCTCTTATATATTTTACTGTACAGGACTATAGAGGCAATCTCAGTGATCAGAGAAGGGCTCATTCAGCCCATCAGGCAATTGTTTACGCATGTATGGGTTAAAAAACGGGTATTTTTAACATGAAATGTTGCGCAATGCACCTTTAATCAATGTAGAATGTGTAACTTAAAAAAAAAACAGATTAGTGCTCTGACTCCGAGGACAAGAAATGAAAACCAATGCGATATGATGAATGTCCAAAAGATGTAACCTGTTTTGACTGTTTTGAAATGGGGTTGGATAAATATGTTTTGCTTTTAAAACTGTGCGTGCGTGCGTGTGTGTGTGTGGTTGGGTGACAGTTGTAGGTTACAGTTTGACAAGAGATTAGAGTGTGACAAAAGTATAATGTTGTGTTTTATTGCGAGTGTACACAAATAAGTAAACACTTTGCAGTTAGAATGATGTCCTGTATGTATGTTTTTATGTTTCCACTGATCGCGCTCGCATCTCTCTCTCTCGCCTTTGGGACGGCAAACCGCCTCTCGCGCTCAAGCCTCGACGGAAGAAGCGCGCGGGTAGATGTTCGCGCGGCTAGCTCTTTACTACACAAGAGAGCTACCCCGCCCTAAAAATAGACCATGCGCTCGTGGCTAGCTCTTCATTTGCCTCTCGTGCTCCCACGCCGAACCTCGACGGAAGAAGCGCGCGGCGCGAGTGTTGAAGGTGTGCCTCCTCTAAAAGTGTCCGCCGTCCGGGTGAAACAGTATGCGATTTTTATTTACCCGCCACGGTGGCCGGTAGGTGAAGCGAGTTTACCCGCCACAACACAAAATCACCCGCATTTGGCTGGTGGCGGGTGCTAATTTCCATCCCTGTTACATACCATGCCAAGGTCTTTCTGAAGAGGCCTTACATACACAATTGCTGCATGTATACCAATGGTGTCTTGAAGATAATGCGGTGTATACCCTTCTGATGGACAGGGGACGACTTGCAAAGTTTTTGTCCTCGTAGCGCCATATGGTCTGAGCAATTCAAACCCCCCACCATCTTTCAGTTTTGGAAACTCCATAAGCAATGTGGACTTGAATTCTTCAGATGTGCAGTGCTTATCTGCAACATAAATGGTCAATTAAACACAAATTATGAGAAAATCGATCCAATTTTTTTCCAGAGAGCACCTGAAAAAAATTACACCCATGTTAACTGACATATTTAGACAAAAAAAATTATTTCAGGTAACTCAAAGTACTAAAATTGTTCCAAACTAAGTGTGGGGTGGGATGGGGGGATGTGTACCTGGGAAAACTATCTTTTTTTCTCCCAACCCTGAACATTCAAGATCCATCTTTTCCCACAGCTGTGGTACTTTGCAGTCACGTCGTCCACTCAAACAGAAAAATTTGTGAGTGTAAGTCTTTTTGTTGCATGGCTTTATTAAAGTCTGTCGTCTGCGCATACCAGAGGACAATGAACTGCTCTGAGGGTATGGTGAAAAAAGTCTTGATATCTCGCCTGTGGAGACATGAAAAGCAGGGTTATAAAATATGTTTGTACATAGTCCTGGCTGTATAAAACACCCATTCCACACATAACCCCAGTTTTAAAGGGTACCTATCATGGAATTTTGAAAATTACCTTTCATGTAGTGTGTAACATAGATCTAAGTGAACGAAAACATCCTGCAAAGTTTTAAATATGAAAGTTCACCGTATACAAAGTTATTATCTCTCAAAAGTAAGAGTCGACTCTGAGTCGTTGATATGAATCGATAGACGAACGATGCACTTTCGTACGTCACTTGTACAAGTTATTTGAATAAGATACGCCCACTCATTGCATTAGGAGACACCAGGGAAAACATCATGTCGACGAGACGCTGCTGTGTTTTGAAGTGCGACGCAAAAGCAAACTTTTTTCATCTGCCCAGTGAGGAGCATTTGAAGACAGTGGCTACAGTTCATAACTATACCACAGAAGTATTATAGCCCGAACTTGTTCTGTGTTCGCGTCATTTTGAAGATGATTGCTTCACAAACCTAAATGCTATAAAGTATGGATTTGCATGTAGTATGGCTGATACTGAAGGAGGGAGGTTCAGTACCGAGTTTATTTGGATCAGCTTCCTTCTCCGAATCACAATCTGTAAGTAGGCTGTTGCTTTTATGTTTGTATCATGTTCTATAATTATTTTGTGTGTTGTGTACGCACAGGCACAGCGCAGCTTCTAGCAGCTAACTTAGGTCTTCAATGTCAATTGTATTGAAATATGTGAAGTGTTTGTCGTTGTTAATGGAGTTGTCACAGGGCTCTCGAGTGTCACGCATCACGCATTGAGCGTGACAGTCACTCATTTCGGTCTTTTGTCACGCTCTCCGGCCACACATTGTATTTCTCACGCTGAAAAACTATTTGTAATATATTTAATATGCCGCAGTGCCCAAAACTCACTCACTGTGGAACCGGCAGGATTCAAGCGCGTCTCCTCCAGTGTTGCCAGGTCCGTATGCCTGCACTGTTTCCGCGGGTTGTTTGTGTAGTGCACGCTGGTTGACGCGATTGTTTTATCCACTGGAACATGTTTGTTATTGAGGAAACACCCGGGAACGCTATTTGAATATTTTTGGCCGTGATTGGGTTAGTTTGATGAGCAATTGGGCTGGTTTTGTTGTGCAGACCTGGCAACCCTGGTCTCCTCGGGTGTTGTTCGTCTGGTGTTGTTAGCCAATCAGAAAATAGCACTGTTGTATCTGGGTAAGATCTAGCGCAACAACCAATGACACCCCGTCGGCTGGGTGTCTAACATATCACCACAGATTAGCGTCACGCAAAGGCGGGGTTTGGAAAAATGACTCGCTAAACGATTCATTTGGGAGTCGGTGAGCAAATCAGGTAAAAATAAATGCATATTATAAGACAACAAAAGTGTTTTTTGTCATTGCATGCTTGTAAAACTGTTGTTGGGGACTCCCAGAACAATATTAGGAACATTTTAAATGCCATAATAGGTACCCTTTAAAATTAGCAAGGTCTGGGTTGTTACGAATTTTACCATAATTAAACCTACAATGCAACCCAATCTATACATGATGTATATAAAGTTATTACCATAATACTGAATGCAGTATGCTGCCAGTAAAAATAATCTGCCCACTGTTTACGTGTCTTTTTGGTTAGTTTAAGTTTGTACTGTGTACAAATCACAATGCTGATTTTCATTTTCAGTTACAACTTCTGGATTTGATATCAAAATAATGAATAAATGTTTTGTGTGGGGGAGGGGCATTTACAGTACAGGCACACTCACAGCGAACTTTTAGCTAAGGATCTAGGCAACTGTCTAAACTGAATTACACACGAAGCAGACACTCAAGCAAAAGTTTTCCACAGGTTATTTTTCATTTAGTTTTATATAGGTTCAAATAGTTTTTAAATATGACACATTTGCCGAGGTCCGGTGTGAGCTACTTTATATCTATCGGCATGTTAGCCATAGCGTGTGATAATGTCTGGCTATATTTGTTGTAGTTTTGTGTTACTAAAATTTTAGTACACCCAAGGGGTTGAAATCACAAAATAGGCTGATACATGAATGAACCTCATCGATTATGGTCTAGTCTAACATCATAACATGGCCTACTTACGCTGAACAGTTTCTCTGGCAACTGAAGATGCCCGCGACTCAGGCTGAGGAACTGCAGTGGGCCGAGGGTTTGACACTTGCTGGACAGTATGGTTTGTGTTGTTCTCTCGTTCCAATGCTGCAGCAGCTTCCCGCAAAAGCTGACTAACAGATTTCGCCATGACTTTCAATAACTTCGTATCATAAACAGTGTTGCCAGATTGGGACGGTGATTTCCAGCCCAAAAGCTCACCAAAAACCGCCCACTCCGAGAAAAAACCGCCCAAAATTTTACTGCCAAAATAATGTGATATAATTGTATTGCCATGTCATTCAAGGTTGATAAGCACCATTTTTATCTCCTTAAAACAAAATAACGATGATAAAATACAATAAAAAATAAATAAATTTCCCAGGAAAACGGATCAAAACAGGGCAATAATTAAGAAGAATTAGCAAATATGACTAAAATGTCCAGGTGGACACTGTCAAAACGGCAATCAAGAAATGTACCGATGACTTTAACCCTCAGAAGTAGCTGTTACACATTGTAGAACCAGTGGTGTAGTCTACGTGATACGCAGGTATACGCCGTATACCCACTAGGAAATGTCAAAGATCTCCGTATACCCACTTTAAAAAGCGCGAGGATTCGTAACAACCCCGCCGTGACGTCTGTGTTTGCGCAGCGACACGGATCGAATCGCGGAATCCAGCAACAAATGTAACAGCCTACTGTAAAGCGGAACGTCACGCAATTTGGCCATTTTGAATGAATAAATCAAAAGTAATGATACAATGAATCAAATCTCGATATGTATTAAGTGTCTATGAATATTAAAGCTCAGAAAGACTGCTATTGAAATAAACTCGGCATGTTCTGCGTGTTTCTGTGAATGAGCGCTCAATGTGTGCTCTACTACACACTGACGCGCGCGTGACGCTCGTGGTGTTTTCAGCGTCTATGAGGAAGACATGCACACATTTTAACTTCATCGCAGAGCTTTTATGAGAGTCACTTCACACGCATTTTACCATTTCATTTGATAAAACTATCGTCATTCATTCGTACCATATACACACTCACAAACTTTAAAGTCTTCATGACAACCTGTCAAAATCAAAGTTTTGTATAGGCTAACTTGAAGAAAATATAACAGAAATATATTATTATTGCACAGTAGAGTATACTTCAAGTAGGCCTAATAATAATAGTTTATTAAAACACACAGAAGCTCAAATGTCTTTATTTATCTCTACAAACTTTTATTTTGGTGGGTTGTAAATTAAAGTAACTCGAGGGAATTATGAAAGAAATTGCATAGTAAGATGTACATTTTAAAATAACAATAATGAAAGGGGGGGGGGTCTGGTATATCACAGTATACTCACTACAAAAAACTAGACTACACCACTGTGTAGAACATAATGCAGAATTTAGCAGTCAAAACTGATTCATTGTTGATCAAACCTTTTCAGCAGCTGTCAGGGACAGGAGAGTTCATGCAGTCTGGACGGTGTAAAAGTTGCAGATGTCTGGTTAGGCTAGTGCACATGGATCATGGACAGGAGTCGTCCCATATTCGATTCCAATTCAAGTATTTCAACTGAACTTTGCTCTCCTCTCAGAGTTAACCATCGAGTCATCTCCCACCACATGTGTACGTTTTTAGAGTTGATCACTATCTTACTCTTTACTGTATATACATCTACTGTATATGTAGGTCACTTTGGCATTATCGATCACTAGAATATACAGCTGCCTTCAAGTTATCGCGCTAAATCGCGTCTGCCTGCAGATCGCTGATTGGCTATAAGTGCGTGCGTGCTCATCGGTGACGTCAACACCAACGCCAGCTGACTCTGCATGGGCGTGTGTGTTTGTCATGATGACAGCACATGCACACTTTAGCTTAGTTTTTTAACCAATAGACTTTAATACGTTGATGTTTGAAAACCGCCGAACTGACCCCAAACCAGCCCAAATTTTGTCCACCCGCCCAAACCCTTTTTTACCCGCACAATCAAATTCAAAACCGCCCAATTGGGCGGGAACCCGCCCAATCTGGCAACACTGATCATATATCACACATTCACACTCACTCAATCACGGGGCGTCGACGACGTCGCTTAATGGAAGGCGTGTCTGTAGCCCCGTTACTTGAATAAGCCCCACCCACTCATTAACATATAATTTGCATACAGGTTGTCTTTGAAAATGAAAACGAAAACTAAAACTGTGAAATAAAAGAGGAAATAAAATGACAACTAAACTTTACATTTTAATTAGAATTTTGTCACTATTATTGCGTGAGTGTTAATAAAAAGCTTTGTAAAAACTGTATTTGCAGTTTCTTTTCACGTTTGCCTTTTCATTTTAATATTGGCAGTCTTGCCTCGAGATTGTAGTGAAAATGAAACGTGAAATCACCAATTGCATTTTAGTTTTCAATTTTACAGGGAAGATGCACTGTCACCGTGAAAATGAAAACGAAAATGAAAGCATTTAATTTCATTATCAATTTTGTCACATATTTTGCGTACAGTTTTCTGTAATGAAATGTTTAAACTTGTTTTAGTTTTCATTTTTATCATTTAATTAATTTAATTTTGGCAGAAAATGCCTTCCATATATTCTTTCTAGAATATGAGTATGACGAAGTCAGGCTAGCAAAAATAACTATAATGCAATAATAATAATTCCGCCCCTCCCTCACTTACGGTTCTGGCGCTGGGGTTCTGAAACGGGAGGTGCTTGCGGGTCTGCAGCTGGATATCTCCACCCATTTGCAGCTGGCTCCAAGTCAATAGAGAGAGACAGGAATGTTGCCGCTTGGTTCTGAATCTTGTGGCGCAGCTGGAAACCTACCGTAAACTGCACAACTTGAGCTCTGCTCGACAAATCGTTTGAGAAGACGCGATTCAGTTTTTGTGAGTTCAATATTATTCATTACATGTTTAAGATTGACTAGAAATAATCGAGTATTTTGAGTATATTCAGAAATATCGAGAGAAATGATGAATCAAGCAAACTCCCGTGTCAAAACCTGTGGGTAGCTGCACATTCATATGCAAAATAATAGTGATTTATTAGGCTATTTGTCGGAGGATGGAAGAAAAGGCAGAGAGAGAGAGAGAAAACGCCAAAACAAAAAACATGGAGGCTCTACGAGGAAAGTAAAACTTTAACGATGAACAACAAAAGGTCCCTTTTAATATGGGAGAATTAAAAAGAGCATTAGCTAAAACTCGAAAAAAAGCTATATCACGTTTAAACGTTTGATTATAGAGTAAGGCAAGGAGAAGTTGTTAATGAAATAAAGTAAATTGCAAGTTAAATTGCAAGTAATAGTAAGTTAAATTGCACTTTGAGTCACCCGAATCCGCTGTTAAAAACAATCCAACCGCCCAAACATATGATATTCTTTGATTTAGATCTGCATCTGATCATCATTAGCCTACAATTTTTCAAATTCTCAATTTTAAGCATATGGTAAAATATCACACTGAAGTAGGCTGATTTAAAATTAACATTTATTTAAATTAAAAGTTATTCTTTGGCCAAAATTTCCTAAATATCCTAAACAGAGGCTTTTTACTCCTTTCAAAGTTAAATTGTCAATGTTTCATTACATCACTGTTGGCAAACACTCTTATCAGAATAATTTTTTACCTTTAAAATAGGGCATTTTCCCTCTAATTTTATGTAGCCTATGCTCCATCTTTCTTTAAAATATTCCTTCATTTGATCAATACATTAAATCAGAATAATAAGACAGTAGGCTGTTACCAATCAAATTAAATAATTTACATTGAAAAATTACAACTGTAGTAAATGCCCTGATATGTTTTCATTGATTGATTTTCTCTAAAGAGAATTACCTTGTTGAAAACGAAAGTAAAAGAGTGACGCTCATTGCATTTTACCATGATGAGAGTTCCGTGTCAACACATTATAATGATTTATCTGTCATCCATCCTCGATTAATTTGAATGTAGGCTATTTTTTTATTATTTGGCTCGCCCGACCCGCGCAGCACTCTTGGCAAACTATACGGTTTGAGAATGGACACAGGAGTTCGCTAAAATATTGGTGGGGCCTACCTAGCGTCCCCCCAAATATTTTTTTTTTTTGCTAGTAGCTACATATGTGTATTTAAATGTCTGAAACCTAAAATAAACATTATGTGGTTGAAAACACTGAATAGTTGTGATATATAGAGCGCGTCTGTCTCTGGCTCAGCGCCAGCCAACGCGCGAAAGCACTTTTGAATTTAGCAGTTGATCACGTGATGCACTGACTGTTCTAATCACACCGCTGTGAACGTACATGCGAAAGGGTTAACAAATATGCCTCGATTATTGAAGGAAAAAGTGCTTATTTTGTAATTTAAAATAATGGTGCTGATGATTTTTAAAGCCCCCACAGGTGTAGGATTTTACTGCTTTCATGGGAGCTCATACTCTCTCTATGGGAGCTCAGCTCCCACTGGCTCCCACGTAATTCGAACCATGCATATTCATAGATGCCACCTACGTCACACCAAATAGAACGCCGCCATATTTACGACCGATCTCCCCCGTTATGGGCGCCCAAACTGCCCGTTTGAATGAGAGAGAGACACTGAGACAAAGATAACTGGAGATTTTTTTTTATTTTAGGTTCCGATCCTTATTTGTTACCCCCAGTTTTCTTTTGTCCAATATTATCTGCCTCATACTTGCCCCAATTTGTTTGTTTATATTGTGCATAACCGTCCCTCCCCATACAGTGGGGATCGCTTGAAGGCTTTCAAGATTAACTTTACCGATGCATATATCATATCAATATGCTGTGGCTAAAAGTGCAGCACCTCCCTTACGAAAAAGAAGTATACTTCAAGTTCATTTATGAAGTATACTTAAGTAATATTCAAGTATATTTTTAAGTATACTTTATGTAGTAAGTATACTAATGTCAATATGTACTAGTAGTAAACTTGTAAGTGTACTATTTTAATACCGCTTAGGACTAAATTGGCCCACTTGTAGTATATACAAAGTATATGTTTAAGTGTACTATAAGTGTACCAGTAGTAAACTTTAAGTGCACAACTAGTTCATAATTACGTTTCTCATTTGTACTGCAAGTGAACTTATGGGTATACTAGTAGTTTACTATACTTGCAAGTTTTCTTTTAGTGTACTCTCAGTAAAGTACTAGTTTACTAGATTTATACTACATGTATTCTTTGTAATACATTTCACTTGAATAATACATCATTGAATTACACTACACTATTTAAGTATATGGTTTTCTTAGAAACATCTAAGTAATCACTACAATAGATATAGTGAATGGAACCACACCTTCATGTCAGAGAGTACATGTGTGAATGACCTCGATACTAGGTAGACAATACACAATGACGGTAACATTTGATGGATCGTTTTTGTGTTTGAATGTGTAATTTTAAGTAGAAAATGAACTCCAAATGTCACAAAATGGCAAGTTACTAATCCTAACAACAAACACAATGATAAAATAGTGTAAATTCAGCTGGAAAACAGTGAAAAATCAACCTCATTAATTATTCAAGGCCCAGTGCATGATGGGAACACCAGTATCAGAAAAGTTGAGTAAATTTACTTAATGTTATATATTACGCTTTCATTTCTACATGGTTGAATTGAGTACTACTATACAATTTACTTACTTTTTAAAATTCTTGCCTGAACTAACTTTTTCATGTAATTTACATTGTTTTTTTCTGTAGAATTTAAAATATAAAATATAGACGGTATATAAGTATATAAAAAGTATGCTTTCTTATTTTTAGTTGAAAAGAAGTATACTAATACAACACTTGAATAAACGTATTTTCGTAGGGATAATTATTATCGCTGTGTTCAAGATCAGGTTCAGTTGCTTATTTAATTTACTCTATAAGCTATTCCACCCGAAAGCTTGTTACTATATAAACTTGAATATGTTAGTTTATAAGTGTGTAATATTATGTTTTAAAAAAGTATTTAATAAGCTACTCAATCAAAATAGTAAACACAAGTACGAGCCAAGAATACTTAGAATACTTAATTATACTTTTAAGTGTATCTCGATCAACAAGTATAGGCCAAATACTTAGACTTTTCTGTCAGAATAAGTCAAGTATACTTAAGTGCATTTTGAAGTATATTTTTTTGAAGTACATCAAGTATATTTCTGAGAAGTACATAAAAAGTGCATTTTGAAGTATATTTTTTTGAAGTACATAAAGTATATTTCTGAGAAGTACATAAAAAGTAGACTGAAAGTATACTTTCTTATTTTTAGTTTAAAAAAAGTATACTAATAGCACACTTGAATAAACTTCTTTTTCGTAAGGGCTGGCCACCAAGGATTTATATTTAATCATGTGAAATGTAGGTATTATTTAAAAAAAAAAAAAATCAAATGTATGATTTTGGTGGTATTTTGCTAGCGAGTTGTTAACTTAACAGCTGGTATCTTATAGCCACGGCTCACGGCTATCTGTCATTAATCTGGATTAGGCCTGTCGCGATAGTCATAATCAATTAATTGCACGATTAAAAAAAAATTAGCTCGATATTTTTTCCGGTCGCGATAATTTCCACTTGCATGCTTGTTTGTTTGTTTTCCTCGTCTCTCTCTCTCTCTACCAAACAGACTGGATGACAACTCTGTGTAAAGCCTGGTTCACACGGGACGATTTTAAAATTGTCGGCCGATTTTCCAAACCTGAGAGACCCCACACACGCGCGATAAAAAAATCACTGGTTTAACAGTTTTGGTCGTACAGTGTGTGGTGCGCAGCCACACGGCAAAATCAACACATCACACACGAACCGATTTGACTCCCGAGCATTCCCAGGTCAGACGGAAAATCTCGCGAAATCCCTCGAGATCAAACGTGACTTCAGAGTAAACTATTATGGCGGACAAAGAGGATGTAGTGGCGATAGTTTAAACTATTAGAGAAAACATCCACCGGACTCTCTGGTGAGCCATGCCGCCGGCTGTTTTGATTTTGTTTGTTTGTCTTCCTCTGCGCCTCGTCACCTCGCTTTCTGATTGGCTACACGCCACAGTCCACAGGCTGCGTGCTCGTTCGTCCTCGGGGGACACCACACACGAGGAGAAATCGGGCCAAAACAATCCAACATGTTGGATATCCCCGATTTGAGATCGGAGCGGTCCAGACGTCTTTCTGAGCAGACGAGAGCAGTCTTAACACACCACACACGGCAGGAATATCTGATCAGATTATTTTACGATAATCGGAGCATCCTTAAGATGTCGGAAGGGGAAAATCGGGGCTAATCGGCCTAATTATCCTGCCGTGTGAACCAGGCTTTACTGAGAGCGTCGGTCGTAAAGATGGCGGCGCAAAGCTACAGTGACGTCATGTGAACCGAACGAATATCACAGAACAAGACATAAATATCAAAACGCGCATCTCTCTCTCTCTCTCTCTCTCTCTCTCCTCTCTCTCTCTCTCTCTCTCTCTCTCTCTCTCTCTCTCTCTCTCTCTCTCTCTCTCTCTCTCTCTCTCTCCTAACCCACACACACATAGAAAGCATAATACGTATACGATACGGAAAAACCCGTGCATCAAAGTGTTTATCAACGTTTAAGAAGGAATTTACGTGTAGTTTTATGATGTTAAAGCTGGAGGATTTAAGATCATCTTGTAAAAGTTTGATCAGAGTGAGTTTTCATGTATGACTTTCTCATATTAATATGAATCTCTGGATGGACATTTTACACGATTGTTTGTTTGATATGAAATCTAAAGTGTTTGGTGGGTCGGTATTTGTTATCTTTTTCACCTGACTGAACATGTTCAATTTAATCATTTAATTTAGTGTGTGAATGTTTCTTCATTCAGAGTCAGTGGAGGTCGGAGATCAAACTCATCAGATTCTCCTGCATCTTCATCATGGCTGATTTACAAGGATCCAGAGATGGAGATTTTTCTCCAGGATGCAGGTACTTTCAACAAACACTGTTAAATATTGTGACACATCTTAGAAAAAAAACAACAGTTTTTGACCCCCCTTCAGATCAAAAAAACAGTTTACTGAAAAAATATAGGTTTACAATAATAGTACATGAATAATTATGTACTAATACCTGAATTAGTTACTTCAACATTAACTCATGATTAGTGAATATATGAACTAATCATGAACCAATGAAGAGCAATCCTTAACTACAACAGGAGTCATACTGATTCATGCATGAATAACAGCAGCCTTAAACATGTTAGTACATGTTTGATAGTTAATGCATTAATTAACGTTTAGGGGTAAACTAAATCAATCACTCTCTGTAAGAATAAATAAGAAGTAATCTAAATTTGAATTAAGCATTTAATTTAATACTCCCATAATTTAAACTGTAATATCATAATCTGCTATCTGTGGCAAGCATTGTGACAAATAATTGGAATGGCACATGATTTTTTTAGCCATTAATTTCGTCTAATCAAACGTGGAAAATAGACTAATAACTAGCACTAGTAAGGGACCGTTCGGTATTTATGGAAAGGTCCACCGGAGGAAAATAGGGGAGGGTCATGTCTTTTTATTCTTTGTTGAGGGAGAGTCATCCAACTTTTTTTAGTCTAGGGGAGGGTCACCCAACTTTTGTATTCATGAAAAAAGCAAAATTTCAAAGTGACTTGTTTGGTGCATATTTTTTCCATGTAGCTCCATGTAGCTCTCTCGCTCTCGACCCCCCATCGCTATCAGATGGGTCTGACCCAACAAAAATCCAGGAGGGGGGGGGGGGGATGTTACGAATGTGACAGTTCTCCATTTAAATTGTCTTTAAAACTTTCACAGAGACCTCAAACAGAAAGCACAAAGCCTTTCTTTAACCCTCAGAGACCGACGGCATCGTCGACAACGCCACTCGTCACCTCCGATAAATATTTATATTATTCGATGACAGATTTATATATTTTCTTACCGTTTTTTCCAGCAGAAAGCTAACGAGCTAGCCATCACGGGGGTGTCTTTGGTGTCTTTCTAGCCTTTACGGAAGGTTTTCTATCCAGCCTGGAACTTGTGCATCCTTTCTGAGTTTTTCAGCAATAAATCCAAACGCTTATAACCAAGTTTGAGTCACTAGATGTCCATAATTTATAAATTTTCCATCATTTTTGCCGCTAGCTCGACGCTAGCTGCCATTTTGGATATCACGTGATGTTTTTACGTGATGGTTTTTGACCAATTACAGGCTGATCCGTCGTAAACATTGGTGTGCGTCATTATGCACGAACCAAGCTCTGATATAGGGCATTTCAGAATGTTTGTAAACAATAGGCACTGAGATACTTCCGGGTGGCAGAACGCAAGCGACTTCTACTGACCAACTGAAGAGATCCAGCCGGCAACTGAACAGTTTCATAGTTAAAATCATTGTTGTTGATCAAAGTTGAAAAGATGGCGAAAACGTGTTGTGTTTGGGGTTGCGCCGCCAGATATACAGAAAAAGGTGTAGGGTTTTTATCGATTTCCTTTAGAAAAAGTACATCTATCCAGCGGAACCTGTGGGTGAGGAGGTTAAAGGGAGTGGACGTCGTCAAAAGTAGTGCATGTCGTCTTCTAATTATGAGCCCGAGCCCGATTTAAACCCAATAATTTTTAATACGTGGGTCGTTATATAACTGACGTTCTCAACTACTTTCTGTTACTTTCTCCCGCCCGCAAAGACTTTTTTTCTGTACCTCCAAATACTTTCAAGTTAGCCTACGTGTCGCCACCATACACATCAGCATAAATGCTCCTGATAAATTATTTGTTATTAAAGCATTAACACACAAACCACTGTTATAAAAGCAAGCAGGCTGCATGCATGGTTTGGCATACCTGAATGCGCGCTTCCTTAATAATTCCTAAAAAGCTGACATCAGTTCATCACGATCTCACACATCTCTGTTATTATCAATGAAATTTGATAATTTTGTAGTTCTTTTTGTGCACGGGTTCCTACCCGAAACCCGAAGTTACATAGTGCCAGTAAAAGCGATACAGACCCCGTCAGGCAATGGCAGACGTGTCATTTAACTTATTTTAAGTTGATGTACCATCACAAGAGTCTTGGAAATATATTATGAAGGTTGAAAAACTACATAGTGTTACTTTAATTGTTCTTGTTGCTTTTCTGCAACAGATGAATAAAAATGTATTAGTTTTTATATGTTTTATTAATAGATATTTCTAGTTTGTGGGAGTCCAACTCACGGGAGTGAGTGCATTACAGCCCGCGCTCGCACTCGGCCATCAAATCTAGCCCCGCGCCGCACTCTATTGCGCTGGGAGTGCATGTTTCTAGATCAAAGAATCTAAGCTCTAATGATCATCATGTTAACTATGTCTGAATTTCCACCACGTCTGTTTTTGAATCAAATGTTGAAATGTAGATTAGGCTACTGCCGACGTGTCTCCCTCCAAGCAATTTACTAGTGTTGCCATAGGAACGCTTCGGCTTTTGCCACCCGGAAGAACGTCTATTATTATTTGACATCATGGTGAATTGTCGTATAGTGGAGAGAGAGAGACGCACGGAAACGCGCATTTCACAGAGAAACACAGAGAAAAATGGATGTAAATAAAGCTCTGGCCTTTTTTGATGCCATGCAGGATGATGGATTTTCAGGAGAACAGAGCTTTTTGACAGATGAGGAACTAGATTACCAGGATAGACCCAGCTGAAGTGCCATTTATTTATTTACTGTAAAAAATTATTATAGTAGTATAAATGTAGTATAAAAGTATAAAAAGAATAGAATAAATAAAGGAATAAATAAAATAAATAAAATAGAAATGTAAAGCCTGTGATGTGGCCCTCTTTGTGATTGCTGATAGGAACTGTTTTGAGGCTTGGCACCAGTGAATTTCATGAGGCCCAAACCGTCTGGACTTCTTTTGGAAAAATGTAAATAGTTTTGGTTCTGTACAAGTTATAATATTTATTCCTGTGCTCCAGGACTCCAAAGACATGAACAAACTGTTTTCCAGAGGAAATTTGCTTAGCTTTTATTTATTTGTGTGTGATTTCAATAAATATTTAAGTGATTCAATTTCCGATTTATTTTTTAATTTGTCTTTATGTTCCCATAACTTATTTTACATTTAGGTGACATCAATGCAACACAAATATGCTGAAAGTTCAATTTGTCCTGAAAAAAAAAGAGGTGTGTCAATTGTCTGTGCACAAAAGGGTTGATGTTTTACAAGCTTTTTTAGTAAATAACACCAGACGGAAAATTTATTGTAAAAATACCCTTAGGTCTCTGAGGGTTAAAGTGAATTACAATTTTTATAAAATGTATCTTAATTTTAATCAATGTTTCATCAACCAATTTGCCTGGATTTAATAAATAAGAAGTAAATATAGTAGAAAATAGATCACACGGAGGCGCCAGCGCGTGAACTAAAGTAAAGTTATTATTAATTCAGGTATTAGTACATGATTATTCATGTACTGTTATTGTAAAGTGTTACCAAAATATATATTTTTACCTATTGTTTTTGTTGTAAAACTAACATGAAATATTAAATAAAAGATCATAAGTGTTTTTTGATGAAAGATGAATGTGTTTATATTAATATGGTTCCTACACATTAATCTAAAGGATTAAACTGAATCTGTTCTCTGTTCCAGTTCAGTCCAGCAGAAGAGCTCAAACCCAGAGTCCAGCTGTGTGTCTGTGAAGAGCTCAAACCCAGAGTCCAGCTGTGTGTCTGTGAAGAGCTCAAACCCAGAGTCCAGCTGTGTGTCTGTGAAGAGCTCAAACCCAGAGTCCAGCTGTGTGTCTATGAAGATCTCAAACCCAGAGTCCAGCTGTGTGTCTGTGAAGAGCTCAAACCCAGAGTCCAGCTGTGTGTCTGTGAAGAGCTCAAACCCAGAGTCCAGCTGTGTGTCTGTGAAGAGCTCAAACCCAGAGTCCAGCTGTGTGTCTATGAAGAGCTCAAACCAGAGTCAAGCTGTGTGTCTGTGAAGAGCTCAAACCCAGAGTCCAGCTGTGTGTCTGTGAAGAGCTCAAACCCAGAGTCCAGCTGTGTGTCTGTGAAGAGCTCAAACCCAGAGTCCAGCTGTGTGTCTATGAAGAGCTCAAACCCAGAGTCCAGCTGTGTGTCTGTGAAGGGCTCAAACCCAGAGTCCAGCTGTGTGTCTGTGAAGAGCTCAAACCCAGAGTCCAGCTGTGTGTCTGTGAAGAGCTCAAACCCAGAGTCCAGCTGTGTGTCTATGAAGAGCTCAAACCCAGAGTCCAGCTGTGTGTCTATGAAGAGCTCAAACCCAGAGTCCAGCTGTGTGTCTGTGAAGAGCTCAAACCCAGAGTCCAGCTGTGTGTCTGTGAAGAGCTCAAACCCAGAGTCCAGCTGTGTGTCTGAGAAGAGCTCAAACCCAGAGTCCAGCTGTGTGTCTGTGAAGAGCTCAAACCCAGAGTCCAGCTGTGTGTCTATGAAGAGCTCAAACCCAGAGTCCAGCTGTGTGTCTGTGAAGAGCTCAAACCCAGAGTCCAGCTGTGTGTCTATGAAGAGCTCAAACCCAGAGTCCAGCTGTGTGTCTGTGAAGAGCTCAAACCCAGAGTCCAGCTGTGTGTCTGTGAAGAGCTCAAACCCAGAGTCCAGCTGTGTGTCTATGAAGAGCTCAAACCCAGAGTCCAGCTGTGTGTCTGTGAAGAGCTCAAACCCAGAGTCCAGCTGTGTGTCTGTGAAGAGCTCAAACCCAGAGTCCAGCTGTGTGTCTGTGAAGAGCTCAAACCCAGAGTCCAGCTGTGTGTCTGTGAAGAGCTCAAACCCAGAGTCCAGCTGTGTGTCTGAGAAGAGCTCAAACCCAGAGTCCAGCTGTGTGTCTGTGAAGAGCTCAAACCCAGAGTCCAGCTGTGTGTCTATGAAGAGCTCAAACCCAGAGTCCAGCTGTGTGTCTGTGAAGAGCTCAAACCCAGAGTCCAGCTGTGTGTCTATGA
Source organism: Chrosomus eos (assembly GCA_036326025.1). Lineage (NCBI taxonomy): Eukaryota > Metazoa > Chordata > Actinopteri > Cypriniformes > Leuciscidae > Chrosomus > Chrosomus eos. The sequence continues at coordinate 45,909,120 of CM070825.1, forward strand.
AGAGCTCAAACCCAGAGTCCAGCTGTGTGTCTGTGAAGAGCTCAAACCCAGAGTCCAGCTGTGTGTCTGTGAAGAGCTCAAACCCAGAGTCCAGCTGTGTGTCTGTGAAGAGTAACTGCTCTATGGATCATCCAGATCCTTATCTCAGGTATATTATTTCTGTAAAATATATGCTTATAGTATTGAATGCTTGTAGTATTGTTGAATTAGAAGTCGGTCAGTCAGTCAGTCTAACACTAGCAATGACATAAAGTAAATGTAAGCTGAGAGTTTCTCCACCTTTATAAAATGGAGTAGGTGTAAAATTGAGCATATTTTTGTAAGCGCTGGTTCAGATTTGTTGAGAGCTTCACAGTGTCTGGTCAGAACAGTGATGTTTCACAGCAAGAGCACCGTTACTAGTACAGTAAGCTGGTTTATCTTTAAAGCTCAGCAACACGCTGCTCTCTTTAGTCGGGTTTAGTCTTCGTCCTCCGTTGTGCCTTTGAAAAGAGTCATGTGATCGCGGTTGATGATCACCTGAGTTTAAGTTAATCTATAATTCTATAGTTGTTTTCAATTTGTTTGTTTTGAATCCATAATTCCTAATATTTGGCCAACTGGTTTTCTTAGTCGCTTTAGTAATTTTTTTTAATCATGCTTAACATTTGCAAACCAGTAAGTTACTTTGGTCCCTGTGCTTTTTGATCATTTCATTTACTGTTTGGAATGGAATAACAAGAAATGATAACCAGTTTATTCGTTTTTTTCGTTTATTCGTTTTTTAGTTTTGTTTAAAAACCGAAGAATTTGATTTTGGCTCGATTTTTCATTTTTTTTTTTACAAATCGGATAATGGGTTCGATCTTTTATTTTGTACACGTGGGTGGCGCTGAAACGCCCCTTTCATCTGATTGGCCAAACCGCTCCGCCTTCAGTACGAGCTTTTCTTTTGGTCAGGCAGAATAAGAGTCAGTATGAGTGCGGTACTGACTAATGCACTTTAATAAAATAATGTCTGAAATCACCACTCACTGTTACAGGGTATATGCAGGAATTTTGAAGTTAATTTTAATACCTTTTCAAGACTTTTTCAAGACCTTCTCAATATTTTTTAATACCTCACCGCCACTTCAAGCTGTAACCATTTACATCAGTGATACTTTTAACTTAACAGTTTTAGTTTGTGATAAAGACTATAGACCACTCTGATACAAAAATGAAGTCCGGCATTTCCAGCCAGGACGCTGCAAATTTGCACTTCCCCATTCTGTTCATGCGTTCACCAACCTTCTCTTAAACATTTCGAATACGCGTGATTTTTTTTTCCCAAACCACTTCAGCGGAAATCCCGCCCTGCAACCGATTTCATTGGTTTAGGTTACAGTGACGGGAAGGTTTAGGGATCAGTGTTTGGTGTAGGCAATCAGTACAGTGATTGACATGACAGAGAGGCAATTTACGAACGCACCCAAAATAGCCTAGTTTTTTATGTACCTGTTCGTAATTTTAATAAAAATGACTAAATCCACACACTTTTACGATGTTTTTGGGACTCAAACTGTTGGACAGCTAATTCAGAAGAAATACTTTCAAAATTTAAGACTTTATAAACCCGTGATAAGACTTTTTAATACTTTTTAAGGGTCTTAATTTTCCCAAAATTGATTTATCACCTTTTAATACTTTTCAAGACCCCGCGGATACCCTGTGTTAACTACACACAATATTTGAAGCAGAAGTATGTTGCTGGTCACGTAATTCGTGCTGCTGCGACTTGCAAGCGACCCCATTAATGTGAGCCACAGTATACGACAGATTATTTTAGCAAGATGTATTTCTCATTGATAAATACAGTGCAAATAGTTCCGTCTCTTTGGATAAAAGGGAAGTGGATAGGGCTGGGTATCGTTCAAAATCTTTCGATCCGGTGCCAATTTCGATACCTCAGTTTCGATACCGGTTCCTAACGATACTTTTTTCGATACCAATTTTATGAAATCCTTTTTAACAAGATTACATAACACACTTTGGTTTTATTTTTTTCAGTTTGACTCATGCTCCTTAGCCAGTGCACAAAGGAACAAAAAATGTTTTATAAAGAGCTCATGCTCACCAAAGCTGATTTTTTTTAAATAAAAAATACAGTAAAACTTGTAATATTGTGAAATAGTATTACAATTTAAAATCTTATTTGAATATATTTCAAAATGAAATTTATTGAAATTAATTTAATTCAAAGCTGAATTTTCAAAATCATTACTTCAGTGTCACATGACCCTTCAGAAATATGAAAACAGTTTGCTGCTTAATATTTTGGAAAATATGATACATTTTTTCATGATTCTTTGATGAATAAAACATTCAAAAGAACATAATTTATTTAAAAGCGAAATATCTTGTAACATTACACATGTTTTAATGTCACCTTTGATAACTTTAATGCATCCTTGCTGAAAATAAATTCTGACTAACCAACACATTTTTGGACGGCAGTGTACATTCAGTAGGTTATTATTTATTGCAATATAAACACTGTCAGAGTGATCAACAAGGTATCTCTTCATTTACCAATCGAAGAGGAGGAACTTTTATGTTTACTCTGTGCACTGTCAAGGTCTTCATCATATTTGTCGTGGTACCGGTCTTTGCAATTATTTTACCGCATAGGCCTACTGCATCGCGCGCTGTTGGCATCAAGCCTGGAGAAATATACCCACACTTTTGAACGATTTTTCCACATCTTTAAGGTATTATGTGTGTGTGCTCGAGTCTCATATGAATATGTGCGCGGAGTGTGTGTGTGTGTGTGTGTGTGTGTGTGTGTGTGTGTGTGTGTGTGCGCTCGCGTGTCAGTGCTCGCGTGAGTCGCGTCTAATATAAGTATGCTCGTGGAGAGTTTGTGTGTCCACGCGCACGTCTCATATAAGTATGTGCGCGGAGAGTTCAGTGCGTCTTGTGTGTGTAGAGTTTGCGTGTATGTGCATTTCATATGTAGTTGTTTGAGCACTGACGTTGACGAATTAACTCCGTAGGTATCGAAATCTGGAACCGAACAACATGTCATTTTTCGATACTCGATAGTATCGAGGCAATTCGATCGATACCTAAAAAGTATCGAACTCGGTACCCAGCCCTAGAAGTGGGAATAAAAATCAATAATAGGTTAAACTGGACCATAATAAAATGTCCGTAACATTAGATGTCTGTAGATGACCCACCCGTAACAGTTATGTCTAAAGTTCCCATAAAACATGAAAACCCAACAACCCAATAGGAATATATCCTTGTTGTGTAAAACATCTGTTTATAATCTGTGATTACACAATTCCAATACGAATAGCACTGGGAGGCGTCTGGAATGACTGTGCAATGAGCAATTCGCATTTTTAAGCCAGCTAATTTTACAGTTGGCTAATATTCAGAATGTCTTTCTCGTATAACGCCAACGATCGCACAAATGGGCTTCCTTTGTGAAATATAGCAGACCACCTTTTTTAAACTGTTATTTAAAGGATTAGTTCACTTTTAAAAAAACCTTTGCTGATAATTTACTCACCCCTATGTCATCCAAGATGTCCATGTCTTTCTTTCTTCAGTCGAAAAGAAATGAAGGTTTTTGATGAAAAATTCCAGGATTTTTCTCCATATAATGTAATACACTGGGTGCCAAACGGTTCAAGGTCCAAATGACAGTTTCAGTGCAGTTTCAAATGGCTTTAAACGACACCAGACGATGCATAAGGGTCTTATCTTGTGAAACGATCGGTCATTTCTAAAATAAATAAAAAACTTTACGTTTTATGCCTTACTCTGTTCCGTAATGCGCGGTCGTGACTCTCCTGTTCGAACTCGTTCATCAAAATGAACAAATCTTTTTTCGAGTCATTTCGTTCATTCAACAAACAAAATGACTCGAAAAAAGACTCGTTCATTTTGATGAACGAGTTCGAACAGGGTCGGCCAATAGTGAGCCTACGTGTGATGTAGAACCCACAAGTGCTGCGCTGTTACACTACGTCAACACCTTAGGAGAATGACATGGAAGAGAAGAGATGGTTGAATAAAGTCGTTATTTGTGTTTTTTTTGCGCGCAAAAAATATTCTCGTCACTTGATAAACTTATGATCTAGCCACTGTAGTCACTTGGACTATTTTAACGATTTCTTTAATAACTTTTCGGGGCTGTCAAGTTTTAATCCCTTAGAAGCCTATGGAGGAGTGATCCAGCTCTCAGATTTAATCAAAAATATCTTCATTTGTGTTCCGAAGATGAACGAAGGTCTTACGGGTTGGAACGACATTGTCACGGCTAGGCAGAACAAACAGGCAGACGAAGGTATTTCCCAAAAAGACAACAAGGTTTAATGTAACAGCGTGAGACATAAAGCATGTACACACGAACAATAACCGACACAGGACAGAAATGAATGGGATAATATATACAGAGGGTAAATGAGGGAACTAACTAGACACAGGTGGATGAAGGTTAACTAATCAAGGATAAACAAGAACAGGTGCAGACAAGACAGAACAGAATGTGACATTACGCCCCCCTCGGAAAGGCGCGTCCTCGCGCCGTGATGAAAAACAAAAAAAGGCGGAGGCTTTGGTTGAGGGCGTGGAGCTGGGGACGGACTGGACCTTGGGGGCGTTGGCCACAGGCACCATGGTGGCGCAGACGGGGGGAGGAACCAGGGTGGAGTCCAGGTAGTGGGGGCGGACGGAACCCTGGGGCCGATCGGCGGAGGCGGAACCATGGTGAGAGGTGAAGGAACCGGTAAAACCGAGTGGGTGACGGACCGTGACGACATCGCTGACCTGGAGGACAGGAGCCAAGCCGCTGACTCGCAGGACTGAGGCGGTGATGTGAGGATGGATGACCGAGGTGAAGATGTGGTGAGGGAGGCCGACGGGGAGGTCGGAGGAAGAGAGGAGTCCAGTGATGCCGAAGGGGTGCAGGGTGAGGGTGCAGCCCGATTCCCGGAAGTCCGTGGCTGTTGCTGGACGTCGACCGCTGAAGGCCGACCTGGAGTGGCGATCGAGCCCAGCGGAGCTTCCGGGCAGACGGACCGCAGAGGCGATGAAGGAGTGGTGGGTCGAGGTGAAGGCGATGGGCTGACAGGTCGAGATGGTGGTGTGGGCCTGGAGGCCCGAGGTGCAGCCGGGGACTCGGCCTCTAGCCAAACTGGTGGCAGGACAGCCCGAGGTACGGAGGATGAGCCGCACGGAGTGAGCGGCGGTGGCAGAGCCGAGGAGCTTGACGATGCCAGTGGTGCTGACGGATCCAAGGCACTGGTCGTGACCAGCGATGGAGACGGGGTAAGGACAGGCAGGGATATAAACAGAAGATTACCGGACGGGACCGGCGAAGATGATGATGTGAGGGTGGGGACTTGGGTGGGAATTGGATCCGCGGACCACAGGTCGATCAAGTTATAGTCCACTCCTGGCTCTGTGATGGATCTCTTCGCTTGCGTCAACTCCGGGGCTCTGTAAATCTCTAGCCTTGGCATCACCTCGGTGGGCGCCTCGGCCTCACTGGCTGGAGAAGAGAAGCCGCCGTTCCGAAGCATCCAGGTTAGGTACCCCAGATATGGCCTGCTCTCTGGGCGGAGGAGAAGTTGTAGCAGCGTGGGTGAGTCCATCACGTAAATTTTTGTAGGTCGGTTATTCTGTCACGGCTAGGCAGAACAAACAGGCAGACGAAGGTATTTCCCAAAAAGACAACAAGGTTTAATGTAACAGCGTGAGACATAAAGCATGTACACATGAACAATAACCGACACAGGACAGAAATGAATGGGATAATATATACAGAGGGTAAATGAGGGAACTAACTAGACACAGGTGGATGAAGGTTAACTAATCAAGGATAAACAAGAACAGGTGCAGACAAGACATAACAGAATGTGACAGACATGAGGGTGAGTAATTTCTGAGTAATTTTAATTTTTGGGTGAACTATCCCTTTAATAATGCGGCACCAGAGTGCATTTGACTGGCTTGTCCTGACCGGCCGGTCTCCGATCATGAAAATCGTCCAGTTCCGGTCACCAGCCGATCAATCGGTGCATTTCTACATCATGGTACAGTTCAGCCTATTATTGCTTTTTATTTCCACTTCCCTTTTATCCAAAGAGACGGAACTATTTGCACTGTATTTCTTAATGGGAAATGCATCATTATAAAATAATCTGTCATATTCTCTACTGTGGCTCACATTATTAAGGTACGAGAGGCTATGCTGTATGGTGACTAAGTCATGGCTGGAGGGCGTTGTTAGTCACGACGCGAAGTGGAGTCAGCCGTGACTTATTCACGATACAGCACTAGCATCCAGTACCTTATTGCTTTTATAAAACGGTTACCACACAATACAAATATTAAAGCCAAAAAATATATGTATCAGTGCAACTTTCACGAAGTAAAATCTCTTAAAGCCTTCCTTCCACTGGAAAAAATAGTCCCGGACTGTGAACAGTAACGTCTCGGTTACGGATGTAACCCTTGTTCCCTGAGTAGGGAACGGAGACGTTACGTCGGATGACGACGAATGGGGTTTCGCTTAGAAAGCCTATCAACTTCGAGTATTACAAAACGAGCCAATGGCAAAGAAATGCCATGGGTCTGCGGAATTTGCATGACGTAACTCCGCCCCACCTTGTGGGTATAAAAGGAGGACGCCGGCAATATGCAGTTATGTTTCTTCGCTGAGGAGCCAATACTGAGCTCAGGCGATCCCCGCGGTACAGAAGAAGTGGCAGGCTGACGTAACGTCTCCGTTCCCTACTCAGGGAACGAGGGTTACATCCGTAACCGAGACGTTCCCTTTCATTGTCACTCCGAGTTACGTCGGATGACGACAAATGGGGTTACCGGTCTAATCACGCCACCTTCACAGCTGTCTTCCAGTGCCCTGCGTAAATCTGAGATCCCTGTCGTGAGACTAGCACGGACGAAGGACTCCTATTTAACACAGGAATACCAAGGTACACTGGGAAGCATATCCCATAGTTTAGAGGAAATGTGACCAGTCACGGAAACTAGGGACACAAGTCGGTTCTGGGGCATTTTGAGTTATTCATAGATTCTGAAAGTATAGTCTCCAAGCTTTCCAACGATGTGTAACATGTGGAAATCTGATAATATTTGGAGAAGTTGTGGCCATTTGAAGGTAGGCACTTAAAAAAGCTCAAAGATGAGAAAACGACCTCTAAAGATTGTGCAGTTCTCACCTCTCTCTGCTGCTAGGAGTGACAATAGGGCTCATTTACATCTCATTTAGATAAGCCATACCCCCTATAAAGCTCCCCCCTGTGCTTTACAGCTTTTTTTTTGCACTTCGAATGAGTGCACTTCTGCAGCTCTAGGCGAAAAACAATTGTGACGCCCCTCTATTTGCAACGTACCAGCAACAACACACAAATACCAATATGCCATATAGCCTACATATAACGCAAAACCAGCAACAACACACAAAGACTAATATGCCATATACATATAATGCAAAACCAGCAACAACACACAAAGACCAATATGCCATATACATATAACGCAAAACCAGCAACAACACACAAAGACCAATATGCCATATACATAAAATGCAAAACCAGCAACAACACACAAAGACCAATATGCCATACATATAACGCAAAACCAGCAACAACACACAAAGGCCAATAAGCCATAGGCCTACATATAACGCAAATAGTGCGCAACGCGCGTGTGCCCAAAATGTCAACAATATTAAAGTTTATGCAGGAGGCAAATGCCTGCTGGCATTTTCCTTTAAGCAGTCATGACAGGAATTTTCCAAATAATCACATTTCACCTCCTCAAATTACTGTTGCAAATCTCTTTACACCACTTTCTTATGTGCGTATACACACACAAATGAAATGTCCGTAAACTAGTGCTGTAGCGACGCGTCGATTCCATTAAATGAATCACACACAGTAAACAAATCCTTAACAAAGAAAACCTATGCAATTTAGACGCGCAAACTGGGTGCCGTTGCGGTGAGACGTACGGCGCACTCGTGCGGACGCGTCGAGTATAAACAAGGCTTTGCTCCGTGTCAGCGCACGCTCTGATCGCTAAAGGGGAACCAGACCTCTCCCGAATCATCTCCAGCAGGAGCAGAAGCACCACTAACTCCGCCTCCGTTTCCCTCGTAAGCTGATATTAGTATTTAAACATTCTCTATGATAAAACATGTTTGTACAAAATATTTTAATAACACGGTTTTGGCGGTTATAGAGTTCTAATGACGGTGTTCAAATACATAACATTAGACTAATGTTAGCCAGCTTATACAGTACCATGATTCAGTACGGTAGTTTGTATTTATTTGAGATACATTATGTTTTTTTATTAATCGAGCAGCAGAAAAATAATCTTTATATTAATCGGCCAATTAGTCGTTAGATTAGTCGACTAATCGATAAAATAATCGCCCAACTAATCGTTTTGTTAATAATCGTTTACCCCAGCCCTACCACAAGCACATTATATCATCAGCAGGTTCAGCGTGCCGCGCCCATACCTCCGGTTCAGTTTCCCAAGCCCACGAAGTGCGGCGAAAACATTTTCGGTGTAACTGCCACGGTTTAGCTCGTCTGCGGCAATCTTTGCGGCGTCCATCTTCATTGAATTTTGATATCAGATAGAGCCGACCAGAGCACAGCATAATAAGTAGCCATGCGGTTCACTTGGAGGGCAGGGACAAAAGCGCCATATTCAGTATGGAAATACACACAGACAATAACACGCCACGCCCCTACTGCGTGGCGTGAATCTCCGAAAACAAGCCGATTTCAACGTCAAAATGTAAGCTTTTAAATATACTAATGCTGCTATCTCAAACATGGAGAGGCTTCTTCGTGATTTCAACTAACAGATTCTGCAAAAAAATGAAAATCACCAATTTTGAAAAAAACCCTCTTCTTTCTCATTTTGCTTGAAAGTTTTGCTGCCGACTTGTGTCCCTGGTTTCTGTGACGGGTCACAAATATGCAATTAACGCCAACCCAGGGGGAGGGGGGGTGTATAGTGTCTATGTGTATAGGGGCATCTCTAATGCCCCTATACACATAGGGGCATTAGAGAATACACATATGACCCGAAGGATGCATATGGAGAACACTGGGGTGTCCAGCCGCAGGTGGAATATTTCAACCCCAGGGGTGGCAAGGTGGCTTGCTAAGGGAAAGACACATGCTCAGAGAGGCTTACAGTGGGAATACATATGCGGGGGTAGCTCCGGAGAGGGACCATGTACACGGGAGGCACCTAGTCGACGCACAGGCAAGAGACACTGGCGCCGACGTCAGGAGTGCTGGAGGAACTCAGGGCTTTCGGAGAAGCTCACCTGAGGAGAATATCGCACATATCCAGTCCGTGGATTGGAATGGCGAGCAAGCGAAGACACCTGAGCGGGTCCAACACTAGCGAGTACGTGAGAGGACACTGGCTCCACTCGGAGATTGTAGAATCTGGCGAATGTGTTAGGTGTCGCCCAGCCTGCAGCTCTGCAGATGTCTGTTAGTGAGGCGCCATACGCTAGAGCCCAAGAGGATGCCACACTCCGGGTGGAGTGGGCAGTCACACCAAGGGGGCACGGTCGACCTTGCTGCTGGTATGCCAAAGCAATGGTGTCCACTATCCAGTGAGACAACCTCTGCTTGGAGAGAGCCTTTCCCTTCAGATTCCCACCATAACAGACAAAGAGCTGGTCTGAGGTCCTTAAAGACTGCGTTCTGTCTACATAGGCGCGGAGAGCGCGTACTGGACAGAGCAGTGCCAAGGCTGGGTCTGCCTCCTCCGAGGGCAGCGCTTGCAGGTTCACCACCTGGTCCTGGAAGGGAGTGGTGGGAACCTTGGGCACATATCCAGGCCGGGGTCTCAGGATCACGTGAGAGTAAGCCGGCCCGAATTCCAGGCACGCTTCGTCAACGGAGAATGCGTGCAGGTCCCCTACCCTCTTGATAGAGGCCAGTGTAACCAGGAGCGCTGTGCAACCAGGAGCGCTGGCCTGGGACAGGGGTGCGTCGAGCAGACGGGTCCGCTCGGTATCCCGCATGTCAGCCAGGTTCAGCCAAAGATGTCTCTCCTGGACCACCGAAGTGGACATCACCAAACCCAGGGAGCGCGCGGTCGCCCGGAGGGCAAGGTCGGTCGCGGCGCGCAGAGCCCTGGGTCTGTCCTGCCCTCGTGCATGTCTCTGAGCATCTGGGCATGGTAGACCTGCAGAGTGGCCATAGCATGCAGTGAAGCAGCTGCCTGTCCCGCCGCTCTGTAAGACTTCGCCACGAGAGTGGACGAGAATCTACAGGCTTTGGATGGGTGCTTAGGCTCGCCACGAGAAGAAGCACTCTGAGGACACAGTTGCATCGCAACAGAGCGTTCAACCGGGGGAAGCCCAGTGTACCCACGGACAGCTGCTCCATCGAGGGGGAGGAAAGGCGGATGAGAGCAACGAGCGGTCCCGGGAAGTCAGGGGGGTCTTCCAGGACTTCAAGATCTCATCATGCACATCCGGGAAGAAAGGTATTAGGGTTTGCCGTGGACGCGGATCGGCGGCCTTACCCAAAAACCAATCGTCCAGCCGCGAGCGCTCAGGACAGGGTGGAGGCCTCCACTGAAGCCCGATACTCGCGGCTGCCCGGGAAAGCATGGCCGTCATCTCCGGATCGGACTCAAGCACAGCCGTATGCACACCGGAAAGTGGCAGCTGTGATGAGTCGTCACTTCCGGAAGACTCAAACCCACCTTGTGATGCTGCTACAGACATAGCATCATCCTCTGTAGATTCAAATGAAACACACGGGCCACCCGAGGGTAGACCCGTGGGAATCACCTGTTCACTAGCGGGCACCGTCACAGAGGGGGGCTGGGGTCGCGGACACAGAGTCGGCGCCTTGTTCCAGACCGTCACCCTCAGGTCACCCTGGCCACCAGCCGAAATAGCACCCCTCGGGGGGGCATTAGATCGGGGTGTGGATGAGGGGACTCTCACTCTTGCGAGTTCACTGAGTCTCCCCCTTAATGACGCGATGGTCATGTTCCCACAGAGAGAACATGAGTCATCCACGAGCGCTGCTCTAGCATGATCAATGCCCAAACACACTAGACAACGCTCGTGCCCATCAGAGTCCGATACCGATCTGCCGCAACCAGAAGTACACGGACGAGGCATCTTTAAAAAGACGTGCTGCGTGCAAGCTCTTTTGTGAGAGAAAACTCAAAGTGTTGAAGCGCCCGGGAAGACACGCACTCTCTGGCAAACCACTGCACAGATAAGCAGGAAGCGCGCGCTCGCTGGAGATCGCCGTCACACCAACACCTGAGGTACTCGTTTGTAAAGCTGACAATTCAGAGATGGCTTGTGGAGAGAAGGATAAACTTGGCTCCGAAGCGAAAACATAACTGCATATTGCCGGTGTCCTCCTTTTATACCCACGAGGTGGGGCGGAGTTACGTCATGCAAATTCCGCAGACCCATGGCATTTCTTTGCCATTGGCTCGTTTTGTAATACTCGAAGTTGAAAGGCTTTCTAAGCGAAACCCCATTCGTCGTCATCCGACCTAACTCGGAGTGACAACGAAAGGGAACAGAAGTTACATTATTTCGCCAATAGATGGTGGCAAAAAAAATTCTTTATGAGTGAATCAGTCGGTAGAGAAGACTTTTATATTGAAAGGACAAAACACGGAGAAGCAAGACACAACTGACAAACCACTAGCGTGTTAAAAGGACAAGATATCACTTCGAACTGTCACAGTCCTCGTCTGCACCTGTCTGTCTTTGTCTTCACTACACTTCCCAGGATCCTCTTGTCTCCACACCTGTACTCACTCCCTCAATCATCCACCTGTTCATTGTTATCATCATCTGTGTCACCTATCCTCACCTCGTTAGTGTTCGTTTGTATCTGTATTTAGTTCTCTCTGTTCAGTCTGTCTTTGTCGGTTCTCGTCTATGTTACATGGTGTGTGATGCTTGAGTGTTTCCCTATGACCGTCATTCTGTACCTGAGTTTTGATTATATAAGTAAATGTTTGAATTGGAGTCTTTGTGTCAGCCTCTCCTTCATCCTGCACCATAACCCGTGACAGAAGAACCGACCTAAAGGAAAATGGACGAAGCGGGTCAGATCTTGTGTTCTGTTTATCAGAATGGCCGTAAGATTGAATCCTACCTCGAAGAGTTTGTGAAGTACAGCCATCTCACGACATTAACTGATCAGCAGCTGATGGACTTATTTTGGAGTGGATTAGACCCACACTTCACCTCATGGATGCCACCGGGAAATCCCAACATGAACCTTGAACAGTATCTGGACTCCGTGTTGAGATGGTGTGGCTCACCATACATGGACAGTACCGTTATGTCACCCCGGTTCCCGGCACTCCATGTTCCCAGCCCAGAGCCTTCACCACTGGGTCCATCCAGCCCAGCTGAGGCAGTTCCGGTGGTCCCAGTTCCGGTGGTTCCAGTTCCGGTGGTTCCCGAGCCTGCACGTCACGGCAACCATGAACCCAGCCACCAGGTCTGTCTATGGACGTCAAGGGCTGGTGTCCAGTCAGGCAGATCCACCATTAGGCAGGTCCACCAGATCCACCCAGTCCGGCAGATCCACCATCCAGGCCGCAAGAACCGCCAAAAAGCCCGCCCAGCCAGAGACCGTCCAGCCAGAGACCGTCCAGCCAGAGGCCGTCCAGCCAGAGACCGTCCAGCCAGAGACCGTCCAGCCAGAGACCGTCCAGCCAGAGACCTCTTCGCCGCTGGTTCCGTCCAGCACCAAGCCCTCTTCGCCGCTGGTTCCGTCCAGCACCAAGCCCTCTTCGCCGCTGGTTCCGTCCAGCACCAAGCCCTCTCCTTCATCCTGCTCCATAACCCATGACACGAACATTCAAACATTCAGATTTTTTATTACGAATATATATCTGACCTGAAGAAAAATGCTATATCTACTGTAAATGCAGGTACACCTGCTTACTCGATCTCTCACAATACTCTACTCTATAAGCTTCAATGAACAATATCAATAAGAACATACAGTATGTTTAAGAGTGGTTGTGTAGTGATACATATAACCGAAGCGGCCATAGCCGTTTTATCGTGAAAAAAAACACAGCTATTGACCAATCAGAATCAAGCACTAGAACTAACTGTTTTATAATAAATATTAATATATATAGCATATAACATATATTGATATTAATATTACAGACATTAAAACAAAAGTGCCACAACACTCCCTGGTGTTTCCTAAGACAGACGTTTCCAGTAAAAGTGCATAGCATTTATAAGGTATGTATGCTTTTTATTTTACTTAGTTTGAAAACCAGCTCAGTCCAGCAGAAGAGCTCAAACCCAGAGTCCAGCTGTGTGTCTGTGAAGAGTAACCGCTCTATGAAGCCGCCACTAACGTTTAAGAATAGAGACAAATGGCCTGATCTCAGGTATATAATTTCTATAAAAGTTATACTTATAATATTTGATTTGTATGAAATTATTATTAATATACAGCAGTGTAATGATCTGGATTTTCAAATGCTGTAAGTTTCAGTCTATTAATGATGATCATTGTGCTCTTGTGTAAAGCTCTATGTATTGTATTGTTAATACATTCACACACTGTAAAAGCTGTTGTTCTGTTACTCAGTTAATGACACAATTACATCAATATCAGTGTGTCTGATTCTTTACCCTCTTCATTCTGATTTAAGGTCAAATCTTCCATCCAGACCAGTTAAAAACAAAACTGTGTTCATGCCTGTGATTCAACCACAGGACTTTAATGAAAGCATGTATCCTGGTTTCAGGTAAAATGCAGGACTTTTGTTGTTGTTGATTCATTTTAGGTGCTGCAATTCACATCAATCAAACATGATTAATGATTGAAACATTTCAGAAACCTAATGATGTTCTGTGTACTATAAATATTCTTTTGTTATTTATGGCTATTTATTTCTCTGACTTGTGTAATAATGTGGTATTTTAATCTTACAGCCATGACTCTAAACCTGCTGAAGTCCTCAACACATTGAGATCAAATCTGAGACAGAAGTTTGAGTGTTTGTGTGAGGGAATATCAAAGCAGGATAACCCAACACTCCTGAATGAGATCTACACAGAGCTCTACATCACAGAGAGTGGAAGTGGAGAGATCAATAATGAGCATGAGGTGAGACAGATTGAGACACAGTCCAGGAGAGCAGAAACAGAGGACACACCGATCAAATGCAGTGACATCTTAAGATCTTTACCTGGACAAGACAAACCCATCAGAACTGTGCTGACAAAGGGAGTCGCTGGCATTGGAAAAACAGTCTCTGTGCAGAAGTTCATCCTGGACTGGGCTGAAGGGAAAGAGAACCAGGACGTCCAGCTCATATTTCCACTCGCTTTCAGAGAGCTCAACTTGATGAAGGACAAAACACTCAGTCTTTCAGATCTTCTTCATCTCTTTTTCCCTGAAACCAAAGAAATGGCCATATCCAGTGATGAGTATAAAGTGCTGTTCATCTTTGATGGTCTGGATGAGTGTCGTCTGTCTCTGGATTTTCAGAGCGATGTGAGGTTGTGTGATGTGACTGAATCAGCCTCAGTGGACGAGCTGCTGACGAACCTCATTGTGGGGAATCTGCTTCCCTCGTCTCTCATCTGGATCACCTCCAGACCAGCAGCAGCGGATCTCGTCCCCTCTGAGTGTGTCCATCGAGTGACAGAGGTACGAGGCTTCAGTGACACACAGAAGGAGGAATACTTCAGGAAGAGAATCAGTGATCAGAGTCTGGCCGACTGGATCATCTCACACCTGAAGTCCTCAAGGAGCCTCTTTATTATGTGTCACATCCCAGTGTTCTGCTGGATCTCAGCCACTGTTCTAGAGAAGATGTGGAGTGAAGCAGAGAGAGGAGAGATTCCCAAGACTCTCACTCAAATGTACACACACTTCCTGCTCATTCAGACCAACATCAAACATGAGAAGGACTATGAGAAGAAAGTGAAAGATGAAGACATGATTGTCAAACTGGGGAAACTGGCGTATCGGCAGCTTGTGAAAGGCAACCTGATCTTCTATGAGGAAGACCTGAGCGAGTGTGGCATTGATGTGACAGAAGCATCAGTTTACTCAGGATTGTGCACTCAGATCTTCAGAGAGGAGTTGGGCTTGTGTCAGGGGAAAGTCTTCTGCTTTGTTCATCTGAGCATTCAGGAACATCTAGCAGCTCTATATGTGCATCTCTCCTTTATCAACAATAACATCAATGTGTTTGACCAGATTACCAAACCAACTAATGGAGTCAAAGCTTCACTATCTGGTCTCCATCAGAGAGCTGTGGATGAGGCTTTACACAGTAAAAATGGGCATCTGGACCTTTTCCTTCGTTTCCTTCTGGGTCTGTCAGTGAAGTCTAATCAGAGTCTCTTACAAGAACTAAAGACACAGACAGCAAACAGCTCTCACAACAATGAGGAAACAGTTGACTATATTAAAGAGAAGATCAGTGAGAATCCCTCTCCAGATAAATACATCAATCTGTTTCACTGTCTAAATGAACTGGGTGATCTTTCTCTAGTGAACGAAGCTCAACCTCATACAAGCCGTGGAGGATTACGTGATGTGAAACTCTCCTCGTCTCAGTGGTCAGCTTTAGTGTTTGTATTGTTGTCCTCAGAGGAGACACTGCAGAAGTTTCACCTGAGCAAATTTATTGGAGACAGAAATGATCGGTAAGTAACGCTGAGTGCAATCATTACAGTCTACAACATTATGAACTAAGAGAAACTACTGCAGTTTTTTTTGAAGTAATACTGCAGTTTTTGTTACATGTAGAAAATGCAGTTTTTTGGACACGAAAAAACTGCAATATTGCAGTTTAGTTGGAGTAAAACTGCAGTTACTGCACTGAATAGAACTACAATAATACTGCAATATAACTGCAATATAACTGCGGTAATACTGCAATATAACTGCGGTAATACTGCAATAATACTGCAATATAATGGCGGTAATACTGCAATATAACTGCGGTAGTACTGCAATATAACTGCGGTAGTACTGCAATAATACTGCAATATAACTGCGGTAATACTGCAATAATACTGCAATATAACTGCGGTAATACTGCAATATAACTGCGGTAGTACTGCAATAATACTGCAATATAACTACAGTTGTACTGCAGTTTTACTTCACTATTCTGAAGTTGTACTTTTTGTACTGCAGTTTTACTGCAGTTGTACTTCAATGTACTGCAGTCACATTGTATCTGTACTGCAGTTATACTTCGTTAATACTGCAAATCTACAGTTGTACTTCATTGTACTGCAGTTATACTGCTTTGAACTGCAGTTTTACTGCAGTTGTACTTCATTGTACTGCAGTTATTTTTTGTAAGGGCAGAGATGTTTAAATCACAGGGCACAGACTGATTTATGGGATATTGTACATAATTTGTGGGTGTTTACATGGCATACATGTTATCTTTTGTTTCTGTTAAAATTAATCACTATACACTAGGGCTGTCACTTTTTATTCGATATTCGAATATGCATTCGAACATGACGTGAAATATCCGTAATCGAGCTATAAATAAACTATCCGGTTTTTGAAGTGCCATGTGTAGCGCATTTTTTACAGTCTATGATTAGACCGTTTGTTTTTTATTGTTTGCCATCTCATCCAGTAGCGGGCGCTCTAAACGTATTGTAGCGTAGGCCCATGACTAAATCAAGCGAATAATAGCCAATAGCCACCCTGTTTTGAAAATGGTAGATAACGCACAGAACGGCCAGCCTGAGCGGACAATTAAGACCCCAATCTACCTTTATCTAAAAGGTAGTGTCTGGAAATATTTTGGATTCTACACCATAGATGGGAAAGTAACCGTTAAAGATACGGTACTTTGCATAAAACAGTTTACTTACGCATACTTGACATCCAATGTTCGCGCTCACCTGCCGAGTTACCATCCAAATGAGGCAGCGGAGTCAAAGACTTCGCAGGCGGCCAGGCACGTCTGTGCGCTCCTAGTCCGAATGTGTGTTCTCCACCGCAGGGAACATCGTCAATAAAAAGAGAGCCACACTTGATCCAGATCAAGTTGATAGATTGGTGTTTCTAGCAAACAATATTAAGAAATGAATTAGGCAGGCCTTACTCCTGCCGTTTAAGTTGTCACGTTATTGTTTGTGCCGAGCGGTTCTGATTCTGTTTTTTTCCATGGGGGGACGGGGCTCGTAAATATTCGAATATATTCGAATACATTGCTTGATATTTGATATCCGTTCGAATTAGATTTTTCTCAAAAGTGACAGCCCTACTGAACACTAAACTGACAATAATGTAAGACACTGGGAGACACAGACTGTCCTTAATTGTATTGTATTAATAAAAAAGCCAGTTAATAGAAAGATATTTAATTGAAGTATTTTTCCAAAATTAAGTTTTAATAGCAAGTGGACGTCCACGGATCCTCCTGATGATGATAATTACGTCACGCGGACGGCCAAAGTAAATTTGATAAAACAGTTAATGGCCTTGATGGCGTTCATGGTGGCGTTCAGCTCTTCACAGTGGTGTAGCGTATGGGCACGCAGGGCATATTAAACAGGGCTGCCAACTCTCAGGCATTCAGCTGGAGACTCACACTGACATTTTCCACACGCTCTCAGGCCACACATTTTCTCACGCACAGAAAAAATCGCGAAGCAAAGAAGACATGGAGGCCGACAGACAAGACAGAGCAGGTTACTTATGAGATAAAAACAATTCAGCTCTCAGATTTGGTCAATTCTATTACAAAATTGAAACAATAAATACCGTTTTGGCGCTTGTAAATGTGACGTGACTGATCCCTAGCGCATCAGTTCAGGCGGCACGTGAACCGATCATCTCTACTAGCTAATCAGGGGCGGAGTGGGTCCAAAAAATCTACCGGGAAATTTCATAGACTGGGATGGTATCCCCAACCGGTTGGGGTTTTTTGGTGAAAAAAAAAATATTTAAAATTATTTTAAATAGCTTAAGAAAGCCACCACTACTGGTCACATCTATGCTGCCCTACAAAGGCAAAGTGCAGTAACTACGCAAACAAAGAAACTGAGAAAAAGGCCTTTAAAGTTTTTTATACCAGCCAGTCAAACATGTTATGGGTAGATTAGTGGTAATGCATCTCCGAAACTGGACATAATTTAACCCAGATATTTTTTCACAAGACAGAACACATGTCATAAAGCCCATTACAAGTCTTAACTCATTTTTGACCAAATGTGTAGTTACTGCGCTTTGCCTTTGTAGGGCAGTATGGTTAGATTGATTTGTTTAGATCCAGTGAAGTCGTGTCCCACCATGTTTTCTCAGGATTGATATTGTCCCCCACCACTTTTTGAAACATTGAGGCATGGATGTAATACAAATAAATAAACATCTCCAGTTAACTAGCAGAGCATTATTTAGTTCGCTATTAAATAAAAGACCTAGCGCTAAAATGTCATGTTATTTTAATCAAGCTGAGTGCTCGTTGCCGCGGCTTTCAGTGTCATGGATACAGTGTTCTCTTGTGCCGTTGAGGAGACTCTATTCATTCCGGTGAAATCACAAAATAAAATGCACACAAACATGTCCCTGCTTGATATAGACTGTAACCACTGATGAACATATTCAGTTTTAATGGGAGAAAAAAGAAAACTATACGAGGGCGTATTATAACTCATAACCTCTGACACGCTCGGCAAAAGATCTACCACTAGACCATTTAAAGGGATACTTCAGGATTTAGCATTAAGCTTTGTATTAGTAGAAAACCAGTAGTATTTTCGAATTACCGTGCATCCCCCCCCTCATATCCCCCTGATATGAGAGAAAAATTAATTTTTAGTCTGGAAAAAATCCTCCGATGACGCAAAAATCGCCATTTTGCCAGAATATTACAATTAATTTGTCCTGCAGTATTTTCAAAGCGCATCACCACATAACTGACGTGCTGTGAGGATAAAAGATTAGATTATATGATGAAGACGAGCCCACCAGCTCACCCTCGAGGAGAAATGTGAGTCTGTAAAAAATGATGGCGCACTCGCAGAAGCACTTCGTGCAAAGTGGAATTTATTTACAGTGTCAGAGAGGTTCATCCACAGTATAGAATATAATAAGTGCCCACATAAATGACAAAAAATAAATAAAAAAATAATCCAAAGTACAAAAGAAACAACAAAAAGGAAAAATAATATATATATAATGTGATATATATCAAATATATATATATATATATATATATTTGATTACATAATGATATGTCAAAATAGTGTTGTAGTGTAAATGTAGACTAATAGACATTGACAAGAAAAAGAGAAAACAAATCTGTTGTTGAATACAAGGCTTCTACAGTTATAGATGCTAAAACAACTTTTTCACTTGTCCTTTATAAAGCAGTGTTTAATAAAAAAAAATATTTGAGGGTATTTAGGAAGGTATAATGTATTATTTACTTATGTTATGCATTATTATTGTTAGCATTAAATAAGAGATCTAGAGCTAAAATGTTTTGTTTTTGAACTCAAGCTGAGCGCTCGTGTCCTGCTATCAGTGTCATGGATACATGCAGTCTCTTGTGGTGGCGTGCGCGCAGTCTTCACTCGCTCTTAGGACGCGCTCTTTGCCGCCATTGCGGACACTATTCATTCCAGTGAAATCACAAAATAAAATGCACACAAACATGTGTCCTATATACGTGTGTGTTTGATATAGACTGTTAGCCTGGCATGCCAGACCTACATCAAGATGTTAGGTCTGGGAACTCTCCATTGACATGCCTCAATCCGAGGGGCGGGATAAACGGTTACCTTTCAAAATCCCTCTGCACGCAATAGGATAACGCTACAACCAACCAGAGCAATGAACGGTTGTGGATGAGTGAGTCCCATGCGTTTTTCCCATGGTTTTTCCACCAGCGGAGCTAATTAATATATTAAACTTTTGCCGTATCAGGTCGGCAAAACTCCGAACACATCTTCCTTTTTTAAGAATGACTTAAGTGACGTTCTCTTAACTCCAAGTCCTCCAGAGTCGCGGCCAAAGCCGTTTCGAAAGACCGCTGCATCTTCATTGTTTTCAAGCAGCAGGGAAATCACCTATGGAAATCACGCGGAACGTCATGAACTGTGGCGTCATTGTGTTAAGCCCACCCGCCTACTCTATATACACGATGTGATTGGCCTGACCAGTTTTTGTTTTTTCCAGCTCAAAAGCCTATGGAGAGTAGCTAGACCACACTGGCAGCGAAATAATTTTCGCTGCCGCTAGGGTGCGTCTAGATTTCTAGGCTAATAGACTGTAACAACTGATGAACATATTCGGTTTTGATGAGAGAAAAAAAAAACTACACCGAGGGCGGATTCGAACCCATAACCTCTGACTCTCTTGGCAAATGATCTGACCACTAGACCACAGAAGAACTCAAACAAAACTTGCGGATCGATATATTTCACAGCAGTTATTCAAAAAGTTTACACGAGCGTATAGGCCTACACGAATGTTGTGAGGTAATATTTACTATTTCAAAAGCTAGGCAAAATATAGTCTGAAAATGCATTTGAGCTCTATGATCAGAAAAGGAATTATTAACAACTTACTCTGAACTTGTATCCTCTGCGGGGTCAATTCGTTCTTCAAAATGCGACCGTTCGTCGTCCAAGTTTCAAATTCTTGAGTTATTCCCCCCTGTCCATAATCCTTTGAAGGAGTAGCGTGCTTCTATCCCTAAAACGCGATGAACTATCAGTGAATGATCTGATGAAGAATCTTCGTGTTGTTATGGCATTGATCGGGGGCGTGCCGCATGTGCGATGCATAGATCGCCTATTTACCATGTGAACAGCGCTGGGGGTGTGTAGGGCTCAGCTCATTAAAAATAATTAAGGGAGAATGAAAAAACTGCACCTCTTCTTGGTTTCAAACGGATTACATAAACTGGAAATATTTATTCTTGTAGTAAATTACATCTACATTCAGCTTCATAAAAAGACATCTCTCGTATCTCTGTGACAAGTATTGACAGAGTTACAGTTATTTTTTCGGACGCGTTTCAGAACGGACCTCACTGACAGAGACAAGGCAAAACGCGCATCATGTTTATTTTTCTTTATTTGACGAAAAGCACAACACTTTGTTTTAATACAACAAGTGTACAACACTTATATTTAAGATCAAAATCAACAGAGTAATTTGATTCTCTTTTGCACTGATAAGGAAAAAATCCAGCAAAACGCGGGGACGCGGTTTCCGACCCCTAAGGGTTAATAATTAACTTATTTATTTTTTATTTTCAAATAGTGTCACACAAAACACTGCAGATGAAGTTCTTCAGAAGCTGATGCCTGTGGTTACAGCAACTAGATCAGCTTGGTAAGTAACACTGAGAACAAGCATCACTGTTAAAACATTATAACAGTTCTTACTTTAACATTATAAATTAATGGTTTAACAAATAATATGAGTGTCACACTTCAGCTTCTAAACCCTCCACCTATCTGACCTGATTTGTGATCTACTTAACTGTTTTTTAATGATATTTGTGTGAGAAATTTATTTTAAAATATATACATGTATAATGTATGTATATACACATTTATATTTAGACTTTTTTATGTTTAATTTAATTCAAATGGTAATACATTTATATTTAAGGTAAAAAACAGATGTATCTAATGTATTCCATTTTATCAGTTTTACATAATCTTTCTCCCTCACATAGAGACATAATATCTTAGAATAACAGTTAAACTTCCTTATATATTTAATTCATTGTTTAAACAAAGAGATATATTGGATATAGGCTTAATGTGTGTCATTGTTCTCTACAGGTTGAGTTATTGTGGTGTCACAGATGAAGGTTGTGTTGCTCTGGCTTCAGCTCTGAGATCAAACCCCTCACACCTGAGAGAACTGATTCTGTCATATAATAAACTAGGAGACTCAGGAGTGAAGCTGCTCTCTGCTGGACTGGAGAATCCTCACTGTAAACTAGAGATACTGAGGTAAGATCATACGTGACTCTCACATGAAACTGTCACTGAATTCATAAAGTATAATCAAAATGGAATAAAACACAGGGAAATAACTATTATTACATTCATTACAAGCAAAGTTATTGAAACAACATGATCAAATTAATTTCAAGTCTGTTCATATGATGTAAGAGGATTAATATGTTTAAAGCGTTTGCTGTATTTCTCCTGCACTGTGAGTTCATGTGTTTGATCTGTAAATGATGAACACATGAGCTGCTCCTCATTAAGCTGAAACTGCAGGACTTATAGTCACACTGAAAAACACACTCTGACATCATGATATACATTTAACACCCTTTACTTTAAACACACTCAATCTCAGCACAGTCAGCATTAACAGTCCATTCATTTTAATTTTAGGAGAAAACTGGATACTGTAGAGATTTTTCTCCAGGTTTAAAATCTACATCATGTCAAAGTCACAGATTATGACATAGAGAAACACTATAGTCCATCGATGACACGTCAGTGTGTGTGTTATTAATGAGACTGTGTGTTCTTATCCTATGAGAAGACATTTCTCTTAATCATGACAGCACATGGTGTTTTTATATAACAGACCCTTCAAACTGTAAAATAATGCAGTAGTTTAGTGAGGTGTTCATGGGTCACAAGTGTATCCATCTTGATTGTCAGTGTCCTGAAGGTACGTAGATTTGTGATCTACGCAAACGGATTTTATGACATTTGTATGAGAAAATGATGATCAAATATATGCATTTATAGTGATTGTATATAAACATTTTTTAACATGCTATTAAAGGGAAAATCCTCCAGTTTCCCCAGATATGTACTGAGAGCAGGCATGGGCCGCTGACAGATGACAGTTGCTCGTCCTTCTCTCTCTCTCTCTCTCTCTCTCTCTCTCTCTCTCTCTCTCTCTCTCTCTCTCTCTCTCTCTCTCTCTCTCTCTCTCTCTCTCTCTCTCTCTCTCTCTCTCTCTCTCCTCCTGTCTTGCTCTACCACACACTCCCACACATTTAAGAGGATTTTTCAGAACGTTTGTGAGAGACTTGAGCTGAAAGAGGGGTTCCCTTTCGTAGTCACTATGAGTTCCGTAGTTCCGTAGAAGCCTATCAACTTAGAGAATTACAAAACGAGCCAATGGCAAAAAAATGGGTCTGCGGAATTTGCATGACGCAACTCCGCTCCACCTTGTGGGTATAAAAGTAGGACGCCGGCAACGTGCAGATATGTTTTTGCTTCGGAGCCAAGAGATCCTCTTTACTCCTGCAGCCTATTCTCTGATTATCTTTGAGAATCTTCTAGACAAGCAGCTTTCAGTCAGTGTTGGTGTAACGGCGTGTTCCAGTGAGTTTAACATTCCTGCCTGCTTATCTGTGCAGTGGTCTGCAACAGCGTGTGTGTTTCTCCCTGGGCGCTTCAGCACTGCTGCGAAAAAGACGTTTTCTAAAAACGTTCTCCCCGTGTATTTCTGAGTGCGGTAGTCTGGTAGATTCAGCTGATGGGCACGAACGCTGTTTGCAGTGTGTGGGCTTTGATCACGCTCAGACACTGCTCGTGGATGCGTCATGTTCGCACTGCGCGAACGTGACCATCGCAATGTTATGGTCGAGACTCGATGATCGAGAGCAAGAGTCCCCTCATCCACACCCCAATCTATTCTCTCCACGAGAGGGAATACTTTGGCTGGTGGCCAGGGTGACCTGAGGCAGATGGTGTGGTAACAAACCTACGAATTATCCTCTGTCCTCACCCCCCTTTTACATTGCAACCTGCGTGGTTTCCGGATTAGTTCGCTGACCAGTCGCGTTCTAAAAAAGAAAAAAGAAAGATGCAGACTGGCCCAGCTTCTCATTTGGCACCCCGGCAGATGAAATCATGTCTATCGCCACATCACAAGGTGAGCTGGAGTCCTCTGTAGATGACTCTTCTAAAAAAAGGCTGAAATATATTTCACTTAAATTAAGGATGTCCCGATCCGATACTCAGCATCGGTATCGGCTCCGATACTGCCATTTTTGCCGGGTCGGGTATCGATCAAACGAGGCTGATCCAAATCCGATATTGTGCGTATACTATTATGTGTTATTTTTAAGCCCCACAAAAGGCACAAAAACATTCTAAAGTACCATAAAGTTTTCGTGCACTCTATTATAAGTGTTCTGAAGCCATTATGTGAGAGAGAAATTAATATTTAAGTTATTAAATTCAAGATCACGTAAACCTTTCCCTCCGCTGCGGCTGTCAGTCATTCTCCATTCAGCATTCAAACAGCGCGTCGCGTTCGGTTACAGTCAATGATGAAACTATCTTCAAGACGATTCAATGTTAATATTATTATACTTGATCTGTAGATACAGTTCTATGTTTTCGCATAAAACAACATTATCTTGCTGGACTTTATTGCTGTAACTTAATCGTGTTACTTTCTACCGGGTGTCGGACGCTGTCGGTTAGATCACAACACTAGAGTAGAGTCAGAGCACTATAATTGTTCTTCACGCGCACAGTAACTGAAATTTAAAACTGTTAAAAGAAAGGGCTCAATAAACTATTGCATAGATAGATACTGTATAATAGGGCTGTGTATCGATATTTCAACCTCTAGTATCGATATTTGAAAAAAAAATATCCGTGTGCATCTAAAAGAGCGCACACATACTAATGCTCGGACACACTTGGTCTCACTCGCGCGCAGACACCGGTCATCAGTGCTGTGTGTGTGTGTGTGTGTGCGCGCTAATGGCTTTTAGCCGATAGATCTCTCTCACGCGCAGACACCGGTCTCTCTCGCGCGCAGACACCGGTCTCTCTCGCGCGCAGACACCGGTCATCAGTGCTGTGTGTGTGTGTGTGTGTGTGTGTGTGTGTGTGTGTGTGTGTGTGTGTGGCGCGCGTGTGCTAATGGCTTTTAGCCGATAGATCTCACTCGCGCGCAGACACCGGTCTCTCTCGCGCGCAGACACCGGTCTCTCTCGCGCGCAGACACCGGTCATCAGTGCTGTGTGTGTGTGTGTGTGCGCGCGTGTGCGCGCGTGTGCGCGCGCGCGCTAATGGCTTTTAGCCGATAGATCTCACTCGCGCGCAGACACCGGTCTCTCTCGCGCACAGACATCAAATTTAAAAAACGGCTGCAGCTTTCAGAGCCGACGAGTGGAAGCTGTAACGCTTTGACCAGGAAAACTCTCACAAAGTCAATAGAAGAAAGAGTTTAGAGGCGTAAAAGCTGTATCACGTACATTTAATGGCGAGTACACAGGCAACGCGATCCTCTCATACATGAGAGATTACTCTTTCTTAGCGTCACAAAACAACTCAATAAACAGAGTATAACAAAAGGTAGAGCAGCATCTACTGTGGTTCTCATCTCAAATCTCACACACACTCAACAACGTCATTACGCATAGCGCACGTCTTGAATGACGTGATCAGTCTCTTAAAGGGCACACTGCACAATAATGTGATGCATATAAATACACAGTCGCGGTCGTTACAAAGCACTTTGGTTTTAAAAGTAAGTCGGGCAGTAATGATGTACTTGGTGCATTTTTTATATATAATTTTTGTGGCATCTACATTTTTAGTTTTTAGTGATCTGCATTTCATACATTTCAGTGTGTTCACTGTTCAGTGACTGTACAATGCATATACCTTTGCGAATAAATTAGAATATATTTTTTTTGTCTGCTGTCACATACCTGAATACCCCAGGTGGAACATAGCAAGTTGTATATTCATTTACATTTTGGATTTTTTTTTTAATTATTGCAATATATCGCAATATGTATCGTATTGTATCGTATCGTGATGTATCGTGATATATCGTATCGTGACCCATGTATCGTGATACGTATCGTATCGTGAGGCCCTTGCCAATACCCAGCCCTACTGTATAATACACTGTCCATCAATATGTATTTCCTTTGTGCTTTGAACTTCTCAATGTGGACTCGACACGCTGCGCGCTGTAACTCCATGTGGCTTCAAGCGTATCATTCTCCGCTTGTGATGCGCATTTAGCGCTTTGTGCCGCACTGTATTGGAGTCTTTCATATCATAATGCAGTGACGCAATAAAAGCTTATTAATAGCCTTTCTTGTTCTGGCCTATCTATGTTGCTGGCCTACATATGTTGCTGCCTCATTAAATAGCTGTGCAATAAACTTAAAACATGTCTCAATTTTATAATAGCCTTGGCTATATCTAAAATAATTGTCTTTTTAGGGCCCGAGCACCGATGGTGTGAGGACCCTCTTGGAATTGCTCCGTTTATTAGGGTTTTTCATTATTATCATTCATTATTATTAGAATGTGAAACACTCCTCCTAGAGAATTCAAACACACGGCACGAAACTCGGTGTGCATGAAGTCAAGACACTGAGGATGAAAAATTGCCAGGGGATTTTTGATATCTCGAACGGTTTGGCCGTGGCGAGGAAACGAAATTATGGCGAGAAACGTGAATAAGGAAGTGTGTTATAACTACTGCATACATTAACTAATCTTGATGAAACTTCAGCAGTGTGTTCGTTGTAAGAGTCCGATCACATGGATGTGACTATTGTGAGTCAAAGTTATAGCGCCACCAACTGGCAGCAGGAAGTGTGTCACTTCCAAAATGCTTTTAAATCACCCTCTTATTTTTACCCGATTTGCTTCAAACTTCATGTGCATAATGTAGACACATGCCAGATGTAGACCTGTGAAAGGATTATTGATATCTTAGACACTGTTGCCATGGCAATGCATCAAACATTAATATTCCTTTTTTTAAGCTTTTTCATGCTTTTTTATGCTTTCGGGCACTTTTGGGGTTCTTAACGTGCTCGAAAACTCTTGAAACTTTGCACACAGGACAAAACCCGCGGCCATCAGGGCCAGGCTGAAGCTGGTACCCGGGCGTGGCAGGGGGGCTCGACAGCACCCCCTTAAATGGGTCCGACAATTTGGTCCATATATCCAACACGCTTGACCCTATTTGCTTCAAACTTGATGTGTATAATGTAGACACAAGCCAGATGTAGACCTCTGAAAGGATTGTTGATATCTTAGATGCTGTTGCCGTGACAACGCATCAAACTTTAATATTCTTTTTGGATACTTTTGAGATTCTTAGCGCACTTTTGGGGCCCTTAACATGCTCAAAAACTCTTGAAACTTTGCACACGGGTCAGAAACCGCGGCCATCAGGGCCGGGCTGAAGCTGGTACCCGGGCGTGGCAGGGGGGCTCGACAGCGCCCCCTGGAACGGGGTCCGAAAACTTGGTCCATAAATCAAACAGGCTTTACCCGATTTGCTTCAAACTTGATGTGTATAATGTAGACACACGCCAGATGTAGACCTGTGAAAGGATTGTTGATATCTTAGATGCTGTTGCCGTGACAATGCATCAAACTTTAATATTCTTTTTGGATACTTTTGAGACTCTCAGCGCACCTTTGGGACCCTTAACGTGCTCAAAAACTCTTGAATCTTTGCACACGGGTCAGAACCCGCGGCCATCAGGGCCGGGCTGAAGCTGGTACCCGGGCGTGGCAGGGGGGCTCGACAGCGCCCCCTGGAACGGGGTCCGAAAACTTGGTCCATAAATCAAACAAGCTTGCATGTAATAATATGAAACTTGGTACACATATAGATCTCATCGATTCATATATCCTTTGTACTTTTACTTTTTACCCCAGCCCAACAGGAAGTCGGCTATTATGGTTTGTTTGAAAGCGTAGGCCCCTGGAATTCGATATACTACTCCTAGAGAATTCAACCAATCGCCACGAAACTCAGTCAGCATGAAGTCAAGACATTGAGGATGAAAAATTGCCAGGGGATTTTTGATATCTCGAACGGTTTGGCCGTGGCGAGGAAACGAATTTATGGCGAATAATGGAAACAGGAAGTGTGTTATAACTTCTGCATACATTAACTGATCTTGATGAAACTTCAGCAGTGTGTTCGGTGTAAGTGTCCGATCACATGGATGTGACTATTGTGAGTCAAAGTTATAGCGCCACCAACTGGCAGCAGGAAGTGTGTCACTTCCTAAATGCTTTGAAATCACCCTCTTATTTTTACCCAATTTGCTTCAAACTTTATGTGTATAATGTAAACACACGGCAGATGTAGACCTGAGAAAGGATTATTGATATCTTAGATACTGTTGCCGTGGCAACGCATCAAACTTTAATATTCTTGTTTGATGCTTTTGATGCTCTGAGCCAATATGGCAAGCCGTTTTAACATTTAATCATTTTAACCTACTAGTCTCTATTTTCATGCTACTAGTACTTATTTTTTCGATACTAGTATCTATTCCATTAAGTACTAGTACTTATTCATTAGCGACTAGTGCTTATTCTTTAGATACTAGTGCTTATTCTTTAGATAGTAGTGCTTATTCTTTAGATATTCTTTTGAATACGTATTAGTAGCTAATGAATAAGTACTAGTATCTTTTAATAGTTACTATTATCTAAAATGTCATTTTCTCTCTCTCTCTCTCTCTCTCTCTCTCTCTGAGCCAATATGGCAAGCCGTTTTAACATTTAATCATTTTAACATACTAGTCTCTATTTTCATGCTACTAGTACTTATTTTTTAGATATTAGTATCTATTCCATTAAGTACTAGTACTTATTCATTAGCGACTAGTGCTTATTCTGTTTAGAATATTCAAAGTGCTTATTCAATTTGTATGCTTATTTATATTTTCAGAGCAGAAAATCCGATTTTTCTGCTTATTCAATATTGCATCTAAAATGTAAGTGACTTGACGTGTGTGTGTGTGTGTGTGTGTGTGTGTGTGTGTGTGTGTGTGTGTGTGTGTGTGTGTGTGTGTGTGTGTTTGTGTGTGTGTGTGTGTGAGAGAGAGAGAGATTGTGTCTGTTACAGTGACAAGAGTTTTTAAGCCTTGTCTTTTTGGATATATATATTTTTTTATTAAAAAAATGTGCATACAACCCATGTATTTTAAATGTATTGTTTGCTTTAAATTAAATTAAGATTGTATATTTGGTAATTGAACCTAAATAAATGTAAAATGAATGTGCTATATTTCAGATCAATATATTTGTTTTCCTTCATTTTAATCAACACTAACTTTATTCTCATCTGAATTATAAATAACTTATTTCTGTATAAAATAATAAATCCTGAATAATCCAGACCAACCAGAGCACACTATTTCTACAACATCATCAGTGCTGAAGCGGGACTACCAGAGCCGTTCGGCAGATAGCGAGCAGATATTTTGTCACGTCGTGCACAATAACCCTAAAGGGACCAGGGTGGCGGTGCCACCGGCTTTTTATATATATATATATATATATAAATATAAATATAGCTGCGAGCAGCGATGAAGGGCCAAAGCCGGCGGTGCCACCGGCTTGGGCCCGTAATCGCTGCTCGCAGCTATATTTTATTATTATTATTATTATTATTCTCCGCAATTAATTGCATATTTGAGGGCCTAAACATGCACGAAAACTCACGAAAATTTGCACACGCGTCAGAACTACCGAAAATTTACATCTGATATGCGTTTCAGAATTGGGCGAGGCAAAATGGCTCGATAGCGCCACCTATAAAAGTTTAACGGAGTGTGCCTCCTGCTACGTTTCACGCACGTGTACGAAATTCGGTACATACATGTAATGGCCCAATACCTACAAAAAAGTCTATTGGAGCATAGCCGTAAACACAACAGGAAGTCAGCCATTTTGAACTTCCTCTCAGATTTTTGTGCAGTTTTTGCCATTTTCAGGCCTCGTACTTTATCGAACTCCTCCTACAGTTTTATTCTGATCATAATGTAATCTTAAGGCTTTTGTGACGTTAAATTGCGAAGATCTTGAGTTTTCGTCGAAGGGCGTGTCCTCGGTGGCCTGACAAATTTCGATGTTTCGCCATGAAACAGGAAGTTGCTGTAACTCAGGCAAACAATGTCCAATCTGCCCCAAACTTCACACGTTTGATAAGAGTCCTGCCCTGAACACATCTACATTGACAATTTTCAGTTATAAGAATAGCGCCACCTACTGGCAACAGGAAGTGACATGTTTAACAGTGTAATGCAGTACTGGTGTAGCGAACCTACATAATAATAATATACATAAAATGTATTTAAGGGGGCCGGAAGGCCAATTTAGCTCAAAGGGGATGATTCATCGATTTGCAATGAATCATTGACCGAATCACTATGGAACCGAGCAAATGACTCGTTTAGAGTTCATTTGTACGGGCCGTAATTTTAACCTTGGCAACAGATATTTATCCAATTTATAGTGAAACACTATGTATTAGCAAGGTAACTTTAGATCGGCAGTACAAGACATTAAATGTGTAAGCAAAACACAAGACAAATATCTTTTCAAATATAAACAAGACTTTATTGATTATTCTAAACACATAAAACTAAGGTCTAAACACAATCACACACACACATTCATACGAGGCGCAAAGGAAGAGAGAGAAAGAGTGAGTTTTCAGAGTGAGAGGCACTTGTAAGACATAAACCTGAACGAACCACCAAGCATTAATTTAAACCTTCGTTTCTTAGACAGGTTATTACATGTACATTAAAAAAGCACCAGGTCAGTTACAGTCTGGAGTACTTGCTTGTCTTTGTGTTGCTTAGGCCAGGGAATTCCCTATTTGAGGTGCTTCGTCAAAGGGGTTTCCCGGCTGCGTGGCTGGTTGTCTTTGGAGTGCCTGGCTGGAGTTTCTGAACCGCCGGTCACGTGATGTGTTGGCGGATGGATGAACAAGAGTCTTTACAGTTCGAAGTGCGTTGCAGGAGAGACGTGTAAACGAACTTTACAGCAAAACTTAACTTAGAACGAGACTTTTAACGAGAAAATAAAATAAAGGAAGAAATGAAAGTAAGAGATGAGATGGCTTGAATGAAGCTGTTTAAACTCCGATCTTGATGGGTTTGTCTGCTGGTCTAATTTAACTTGGTCTGGTCGATGTAAAAGCGTACGAACATGAACACTCTCTTGCTGTTTGATCATAGAGAGAGGCACAAACTTAATTTAACACAGAACCGACTCAAAACCGAACTGAACCGAGCCGAAACTGAACTGCTCTCTGAACCGAACTGAACTCAACTCTGAACGGCTTTGTTCGGGTCTTTAACTTAAAGTTAGTCCAACCTCTTTTGGAGAATTCTGACCAATGAGACAATGGCATCATTCTAGGAGGTGGACCTCGTTTCTTCTTATCATAAATCAGGCGTTATCTATGATCTGCTTGCTCTCCAACACTAGCAGAGAACAAGAGACCACAGTTTAACATTATAGATTATTATAATCATACAAAGCATTTTACACAGATTTCACTCAAGCCATCTTAAGAATTAAGAATATATGATCTCACTGATATCAAACAAGACACACTTTCATTCATCCATCTAAAGTAACAACATTTGCATGACTTGTATGCTATCTAGTATAATAGACACATACATAGCTACAATATAGGATTAGGTAGTGGAACAATGTTTGATTATAAGTTCGTCAAGAATTGTTCTGGGATGAGTTTATGCATTTTTATATGAGAAGTCTCTTGTCTCTGTGGGTTTTAAGAGGTCTCAACAATGAGGTCATTCAAAAGTCTTCACGCAGAGGGAAGTCTGTTTTACTTTTCGGTGTCATGTTCAGCAGTGGTCATGCTGAGGGAGGTCAAAGGTGGTCAGACCTTTCACCATTCTGGTAACGTTCTTCCTGTTTTAGGCTTATCTCTGAGGCCTTGGGCCATAAAATCCTTCTCTGGAGGGGGTGCCTAGACTATCTGGCGTCAGTGTTGTGACTTAGGAATGTGGTGTTAAAATCCGTAATGCTGAATCACATTTTAATGAAGCCTATGAGAGATTAGAAAGATTAATTTGTGTTTGGTTCATCAGTAAATTCTCTACATATTTCCCCCCTTCGATCGATGATGGGTTGATGAGAGAAGACATCATTGAACGCTGGAGAAACAGAAGAAGCAAACACACACAGCAAACAACAAGGCAAACACCCCCATGACTGGTCACTTTACTGGTGCAGGGCATTAGATTACCTAGGCCTAAAACAGGTTCACTCTCTCAATATAGTCAAATCATGTTGAAAAAAAAAAAGTTTAGTTTAATTTTAGGACCGTAATTCTAGTTTGTTTTTAAAACGGTGATTGATCAACTTTGTGACTAAATTTGATTTGTTCGTTTTATTCTCTTCTAAATTGTTCTAGGTTTAGACCAATTTACCTTTCAAATTTTTATGCGAATGATGCAGAGAGTTCTCTAGGCTAACATTCGCTTTAAGGTGACTTGCAAACATCAGGCGTGGTGCGTCAATCCTTATATGGTAACCTTGACCCTTATGGGGTAACAGGGATTTTACCTAATAAAAGAAGAAGAAAGGGAAGAGGTAAAACAAAACAAAGCAGTTGAGTGACTCCTCTATGGCTACTGTTGTGCAGTGTCAGGTGTCACCATGTAATGAGAGGGTTATACTTGTTGGGTGCATTGCTACATGTTTCCTATGGAAAGGATATCTAAGTCAGTGTTGCGATTTCAGTGTCTACCTGTGGGAAGAACATGTTTGTTGAATGTTTTTCATGGTAGCTGTGTTTAACTTGTGTATGTTAGTGGTACAGTGTAGTGTAGTGCATGTACTGCATGTATACTGTATGTATGTCAGATCTGTCTCAGTCTGTTTTGCTCCCCCCTTTGCTCGATGGCTTAGCTTTGATGGGCTTGCTGCATCTTTGGTTTGGAAAGGGATCTTCTGTGATCTGCTGGGGGTCAGTCCAGTAAGGCAGGAAGTTCTTTGGCAGACATTGGGAGATGGTTTGGCATGGATGCGTGAAGCTGTAGTGCAAAACGTGGTCTCCTTTGTTGCCTTCCTTTTGTGATGCCTTCTGGTTGTGACAGACTTTCTGACCTTCTGTGCTTACTGTCGTTGCTGTAGCACACACATGGTTCTTGAGTTTGGAGCTTGTGGTGTGATGGGTAACCAGGATGGTGTTTTCTGGTACCTCTGGGTGTTTGTCAGTGGTTGACTGTGAGAGACCACTTTGTTCTGGGTTGTTGTTGAACAGGTGGTTGTCTCAGGAAGGTGTACAAGGTGATCACTGGTCTTCTGTGTTCAGCTTGTCTTTGATGAGCACGTGCAGTTGCCTCCGTAGTTGCTCCATGTCTTCTGCGGGGAGACTGTCGTGTTCTTGGGCACACTCAGTGGGGTGTTTGGCTGAGTGGTGCGGAGGTGGGTTTCGTTGTCGCTTACCCACATAGAATGCTTTTGGATGCACTCGTTGATTCCAGTTGTTTCCTTCTGGTGGGTCCCATGACTTTTCCATGTGGTTGGAGTGGTAGAAGTCATCGGCATGGGAGTCACGTTCTCTGTGCTCCTCACGAAGGACTGTGGTGTTGTCATGCCACTGGGTGTCTTCCAGTGCAAGGCTTGTGTCTTGGCTGATGGAGTTTGACACTGTGGATGTTTTCAAACCTTTCTTGGAGGACATCTTTTGTTTGATGTAGGCCTTGTGTGTCAGGTCACGTAGCTGCTGAATCGTCATTGTGCCTGGGCAGGCCATGATGCCAAGATGATGACTCAAACCAGGGTGCAGGTTTCTCAGGAAGAGGGTTTTGAAGTTCACATCCTCTTCAAGTTCAGGTTTGTTATGTCCACCTAAGTAGGCTTGTCGAAAGCGGTGATAAAAGCTTTGGGGAGTCTCTTGTCGACATTGTTTGGTTTCCAAGGCGATTAACACACCGTGTTCTGACTCTGGACCTGTAAATTCTTTAATCAGTGTCTCACGTAGCAGCTGGTA
Organism: Chrosomus eos; assembly: GCA_036326025.1. Lineage (NCBI taxonomy): Eukaryota > Metazoa > Chordata > Actinopteri > Cypriniformes > Leuciscidae > Chrosomus > Chrosomus eos. Next base: position 45,942,956 of record CM070825.1, read on the forward strand.
GTTTGACATGACATTAGCAGGTTGTCGGTCTAGGAAGCTTCGTACCTCTGGACTGGATGTGGATCTGAGGAGGTAAAACCTGTCTCTGTCAGTCATATGGGGTCTCACCGCTAGGTGGAAGTCAATATCACGGAGGTAGGCCTGGATGTCGGGACCCTCTGTGGAGTTCGGGTTGAACTGAGTGATATTCTTAACCAGCTGGTTGAGGTCTTTAATGGTCATCCCGTGTGCAGCTTTGGAGTCTGCCTGGATGAGCTCTCTTCGTTTGTTGGCAGTGAACAGTTCTGTGGTGAAGGCCGGTGACATTTTGGGTTGTGGCCATTCACTTCTTTCACTGTATGCCAGTTCTTGGATGGAGGACTCTGTTCTGCTCAGCAGGGGTGATGCTGAGGGAGGTCTCTCCCTTCTTGTCTCTGGTTTCTGTTGGAAAATGTGCTGGAGTTCATCTCTGACCGCGTAGAGCTCGTCGTTGGCGTCGTCTCTCTGTTGGATCAGGTGGTCCAGTTCAACGCTGCACCTTTGCAGGTGGTCTTCCAGAGCAGTGATTTTAGAGTTCTTACTTTCAATGTCAGCTTTGGCTTTCTCTAGCTGATGTTTAACAGCCTGGAGTTGGTTCACCAGGTGTTTCTGGACAGTCTTTGACTCTTGTTTGTCACGTTCAGTGACTGCAAGGGCTTCTTGGAGCTTGTCAACTTGTGTCTTTGTTTCTTGCTCCGCTTCGTCAGACACTTTGAGTTTGTCTTGAGCTTTACCTTTGAGCTGGTCTTTGCAGTGTTGAGTGTGCATCAGCTCTCTCAGGAACTCGGTGGTCTTGGAGTCATCCTGGACTTTCACTTCCAGCTTGTCTATGCGGTTCTGGGCACGTGTCAGCTCCTCCTGTAGGTGGGTGACGTGCTGGTGGCTTAGGTTTAGCTGGGCTGTGAAGGCATTACTTAAGGAACAGGTTATCTTGGTTAGTTCCACGTGGTTGTGGTTCTGGCTTGAATCATGTGTCAGGAATCTTCTCAGAATTATGATTATTATTAAAAATAATAACAGTTCAATTGTCTTTGGTGTGAGGCAGTCTGTAATGCCTCTGAGCCAGGCGTCCACGTCTTCCCGTTGGGCAGTGGGGTTTGTCGTCCACGACATGTTGGCACGCTTGGTGAAGAGACTGACACAGATCTGTGTGTATAAGCCTATATGTGGTTGAACGGCTAAGTGTCGTTTCAGTAATTGTACATCAATAGTGAAGTGTCGTGATGACTAAGTGTTGGTCTAAGGGTACACAGTGAGGCTAGTGATGCGAAGATCTCGTCACTCAACTGGGTAAATGAAAGAGAGAGAAAAAGGTTAAAACAAATCTCAATGGAAAGAAACTTTTTTTTCCAATGGGAGAAATATTTTTATAAATATTTTCTATCAATGAAAAGCTGGTTTCAACTCGTGGGGTGAGGACTTAGTCGCTCAACTGAGTAAGGGAAAAAGAGAGAAAAGTTAACAACCAATTTCAATGAGGAAAAAAAAAAACACAAAAAGAAAATTATTAACTAGGGGAAGTATTAATTTCTCATAAATGTTTTTTATCAATGAAAATCTGTTTCCAGAAAGGTAAACAATATTATTGCTTATGTTTGCGAGGAAAAATAATACAATAATGATGTTGATACCTATTCTCTGAGTTTGACAGGATTGACACACACACCTTCAGTTCGACCGCTTACAGCAGGGATTACAGCAGGGATGCTGTGAAGGCGGAGTTTGCTCAGTACTTGTCTCTGTTACTTGATCTTGGATAAGATGTCAAAGTTTAAATTGCGTTTCAAATGCAGGGAGAGTATGAAGAACACAAGAGGGTTTGATTAAAAATCAAATATCTAATAATCTGTTTGTTGGGACAGATTATATTTGTCTCTTTTAGAGTCGATTGGTGGTTCTTCCAGGTTTGTTTCTACAAATGTGAAGAATAAGATGGAATAAAGCAGGACAGAACAGGAAAGACGTGATGAGGAAGAAATGAAGCAAGGAGGTTGGATCCCGCGGTAACACTTTATTTGAAGGGGTGTGCATAAGACTGACATGACACTGTCATAAACATGACATAACACCTGTCATGAACATGAAGGAGTCTTTATGAATGTTTATGACTGTTGTCATTAAGTGTCATTCGGTAAATTATGACACTTTTAATGCAAAGTTGACATTGTTTAAAATGTCTTTGTTATGACAACTTGACATTAACAAAGACAAAAATGTCTTTGTTATGACAACTTGACATTACCCAAGACAAAAATGTCTTGATTATGACAACTTGACATTAACAAAGACAGAAATGTCTTTGTTATGACAACTTGATATTAACCAAGAAATCATAACCTGTCAACCTGTCACAAATATGTCATAACAGGTCTAATTATCAAACTTCAAGCATTTTGCAGTGTAATAACCCTTAATGACATCTTTATAACTAGTACAATGTGTTCCACTTTACTTGAGGACAGGTAATATTCATGACACAGTTATAATGGTGTCATGACGGCCAAAGTTGTGACAGGTTGACAGGTTATGATTTCTCGGTTAATGTCAAGTTGTCATAACAGAGACATTTCTGTCTTTGTTAATGTCAAGTTGTCATAATCAAGACATTTTTGTCTTGGGTAATGTCAAGTTGTCATAACAAAGACATTTTAAACAATGTCAACTTTGCATTGAAAGTGTCATAATTTACCGAATGACACTTAATGACAACAGTCATAAACATTCATAAAGACTCCTTCATGTTTATGACAGGTGTTATGTCATGTTTATGACAGTGTCATGTCAGTCTTATGCACACCCCTTCAAATAAAGTGTTACCGATCCCGCTACCTTTACGTCTACCACGAGTATAGAATTGATAGTTGAGGAACAACTAAACACACAAATAAATTGAAGCGTCCCGAAAATTAATTAATCAGAACAAATATAGTGGTTAAGTTTATAACCAACAGGACGAAAGGATAAACGCAATGACAATAATGAGCAAATCTGAGTCTAACACTATTTTTATAATAGTAATAACAACTTTCAAATTTTAACTTTCAGAGTTCAAGACGTATTCACCTAAAGTGATTAGATCTCAACGAGAAATTTAGAAATTATGAAAATTATGAAATCAGAATTATTAAAAATAAATCTAGAAATCATTACAAATGACCTGTCTAGAAAAATAGAATTTCAATTTTATTTTAATATTTTCTTTTCTTCAAAATCAAATTCAAAATTGACAATTAATAATCATAAACCAGCATTTTCTTTTTCAAGTAAAATGCAGGTAAAATAATTAATAATTGTACACAAATATTTCCTTTTCCAGTAAAATATAGGTAAAGAGTGAGAGGAAAAAGGAAACGAAGAAAAGAGGTCTAAAAGTCGAGGTGTTTAAATGGTTAAATCAATTTAACTTTGTTCAAACAGACACTGTAGTTAACTGCTGGGGTTAGTATTGATAACAGTAACTGATGCTAAAGGCTTTAGCACAGGCCTCAATGTGAACAACTGCTCAGGTTAGCTTAGCTTAGCTAGCGTTTGTTTACACCGAGGGTTGGGTCAAAGTTCACCCGGAAACGTTTGGCCAAGACTTCCGTGTCACGATCGTAACTATAGCGACCAAACGAACGCTAGTGGGCGAACCGGGAATTGCAGACAGTTGGAAAACAATTTGTTACAGTTCCATGCAATATGGGAGCATTTCAATGTCCACAGAACATGCATGTACAGTAACAATCGATCCTATTACGGGAAATGTCGGCGCATTTCACACTGTTCAAATAAGATACACCACTCGTAGCTGGGTTTACGACGTGGGGCTTCACTCAGTTTGTCAAGAGTGATATTAACTTTAAGCAAGCGACAGCTTTGCGTTAATATATGTAATTAGGACGACCTCGGCGGATCGTCTCTGTGCAAGTTTATCTAGGCACATAAAACAATAACTGTTGGTTCAGTTTCAATGGCAAGCTTTACTTGATAACGAATTTAAATAACCACTATTCAAATTACACTCGGACATGCGCAATGTTACACGAGAATTATTTGAACGGACACAAACAGATAAGATTAGTTAAGCCTCGCTGTTTATCACGGGGATCAGTGGAACACGCACTGAACCAGATAAATAAATATAAGGCTTATGACTAACTTAGATGAGGAACACGCTCATCGCTCTGTGAGGAGAATATTAGTCCTTATAACGTTAGGGTTATTTTAATTACTGCAGTTTGATTTCGTTCAGTTCTCTAACTGATATAAACACACACACACACAACGTTACAGCTTTCCTGAAAGACTCTGGAACACGCAGAAATCGAACAGCTCTAACGAGGTATTTCTGGAAATGAGGAACACGCTCAATTCTTACCTTATCGTAGTGCGAGGTGTCATATCTTATTTACTGCAGTTAACAAGAGAGCAAATAGGGCGGCAGACTAGTCTTTTTAGCTTTCTCTGGGAGCTTCACTCACAGATAACAACAGCAGCAGCAGCATTCATTCAAACGGGGGCGCGCGCTGCGCGCGTCACACACAGACTCTCAGAGAATCGGATCTCTCATCCGCACAATATGAAAAGATAAATCTTGATAATATTCTTACAATTTAGGTTGAACTGCCCGCATTCTCCACCAAATAATGTAGCGAACCTACATAATAATAATATACATAAAATGTATTTAAGGGGCCGGAAGGCCAATTTAGCTCAAAGGGGATGATTCATCGATTTGCAATGAATCATTGACCGAATCACTATGGAACCGAGCAAATGACTCGTTTAGAGTTCATTTGTACGGGCCGTAATTTTAACCTTGGCAACAGATATTTATCCAATTTATAGTGAAACACTATGTATTAGCAAGGTAACTTTAGATCGGCAGTACAAGACATTAAATGTGTAAGCAAAAGTCAAGTCAAGTCAAGTCACCTTTATTTATATAGCGCTTTTTACAATACAAATTGTTTCAAAGCAGCTTTACAGAGATAACAGGAAAACAATGTTGTAATAGTATTGTTCAATTGAAAATTAAATGTCCCCAACTAAGCAAGCCAAAAGGCGAAGGCAACAGTGGCAAGGAACCAAAACTCCATCAGGTGACAGAATGGAGAAAAAAACCTTGGGAGAACCCAGGCTCAGTCGGGGGGCCAGTCCTCCTTTGGCCAACGAAACAGTGTATGATTATGGGTTAGGCAGCATAATGTCAGGAGTCAGATGGGATCAGAACTTTCACAATATTATCCAGTTCATCTGGTTGGGTTGGGTCATCCGGCCGGTGAGGAGATGAGTGGTGAGGTGTCCATGGACCTTCACAGCCCTGATAATGCGTGTCGACGTGTCCATGTGATGGTCCTTCATCAGATCTGGATATGCCCTGGATCTGGCGGTCTGCGGTAAACCTCGGGATAAACAGAGAGACTAATATTAGCGTAGACGCCATCCTTCTTATGATGTACAAAGTACATCAGGAATTATGGGAAGTGTTCCCGGTTCCGGCTGATCTAATCTATGCAGCCTAACATTGAATTATAGAAATCTATAATGTGTTATGTGTATGCTAAGCCAAAGAGATGTGTTTTTAGTCTAGATTTAAACTGACAGACTGTATCTGCTCCCCGGACCGTGTTAGGAAGATTGTTCCAAAGTTTTGGTGCTAAATAGGAAAAGGATCTACCGCCAGCAGTCGATTTAGATATTCTTGGTATTATCAACTGGCCAGAATTTTGAGATCGCAATAGACGTGAAGGACTATAATGCGTTAAGAGCTCGCTCAAGTACTGGGGAGCTAAACCATTTAGTGCTTTGTAAGTAATCAGCAATATTTTAAAATTTATACGATGTTTAATAGGCAGCCAATGCAGTGTTGACAGAACCGGGCTAATATGGTCATACTTACTGGTTCTGGTAAGAACTCTAGCGGCTGCATTTTGAACTAGCTGTAGTTTGTTTAATAAGCGTGCAGGGCAACCACCCAGTAGAGCATTACAATAATCTAGCCTTGAGGTCATGAAAGCATGAACTAATTGTTCCGCATTTGTCAGTGAGAGCATATGACGTAATTTAGATATATTTTTAAGATGGAAAAATGCGGTTTTACAGATACTAGACACGTGACTTTCAAATGAAAGATTGGTATCAAAGAGCACACCCAGGTTCCTAACTAACGTCGAAGACTTAACAGAGCAGCCATCAAGTGTTAGACAGTATTCTAGGTTATTAGGTGAGGAAGTTTTTTGTCCAATGATTAGAATCTCTGTTTTTTCAGAATTTAGTAATAGGAAATTACTGGTCATCCAATTTTTTATATCAGCTATGCATTCCGTTAATTTTGTGAATTGGTAAGTTTCGTTAGGTTTTGAAGAAATATACAGCTGAGTATCATCAGCATAACAGTGAAAGCTAATTCCATATTTCCTAATTATATCTCCTAATGGTAGCATGTACAGAGTGAAGAGCAGCGGTCCTAGTACTGAGCCTTGTGGTACGCCATACTGAACTTGTGATCGATAAGACATCTCTTCATTTACTGCTACAAACTGATATCGGTCAGATAAGTATGATTTAAACCATGCTAGTGCAATTCCGCTAATGCCAACATAGTTTTCTAGTCTATTTAAAAGAATGTTGTGGTCGATAGTATCAAATGCAGCACTAAGATCAAGTAACACTAATAGAGAGATACAACCACGATCGGATGATAGGAGCAAATCATTTGTGACTTTAATGAGAGCAGTCTCAGTACTATGGTACGGTCTAAATCCGGACTGAAAATCCTCGCAGATATTATTTCTTTCTAAAAAGGAACACAGTTGTGAGGATACTGCTTTTTCTAGTATCTTTGACAGAAAAGGCAGATTCGAGATCGGCCTGTAATTGACTAATTCTGTAGGATCAAGTTGCGGTTTTTTAACAAGCGGTTTAATCATAGCCAACTTAAAGGTTTTTGGTACGTATCCTAATGACAAAGATGAATTAATGATATCTAGAAGAGGATCTATGACCTCTGGAAGCATCTCTTTCAGTAGCTTAGTCGGTATAGGGTCTAGCATACAAGTTGTCGATTTAGATGAATTAACAATTTTGCAAAATTCTTCCTCTCCTATAGCAACAAATGAATCAAAATGTTCCTCACAGAGACTACAATATACTCCCTGATGCGATACTGTAGTAGACGGTTGCATAGTTATAATTTTGTCCCTGATATTATCAATCTTATAAGTGAAGAAGTTCATAAAGTCATTACTGCTGTGTTTCTTATAAACTTCTGGGCTTGAAGCTTTCTTTTTCGTTAGTTTAGTCACTTGTTCAAATAAATACCTAGGATTATGTTTATTTTCTTCTAATAGGGTTGAAAAATAATTAGTTCTAGCATCTTTTAAGGCCTCTCTGTAAGCAATCGAGCTCTCCTTCCATGAAATCCGAAATACCTCTAGTTTTGTTTTCTTCCAGTTTCGCTCCATTTTTCTGGCTGCTCTCTTAAGGGCCCGGGTGTGCTCATTGTACCACGGCGTTGGACTATTTTCTTTGATCTTCTTTAAGCGCAGCGGAGCAACTGTGTCTAAAGTGCTGGAAAAGAGAGAGTTAAAAGTTTCTGTTGCAATATCAAGTTCTTCTAAGCTATCTGGGATGCTGAGATTATGAAACTGATTTGGAAGATTATTGATAAAGCAATCTTTAGTGGCAGAAGTGATAGGTCTAACATATTTATAACATGGAGTCGGCTTTGCAGCCTTGGCTAAATGTAATTTACACGAGACTAGATAGTGATCGGAGATGTCGTCGCTCTGCTGCAGAATTTCAACGCCATCAACATCTATTCCATGTGATAATATTAGATCAAGAGTATGATTACGACAATGAGTAGGTCCTGACACGTGTTGTCTCACTCCAATTGAGTTTATAATGTCTTTAAATGCCAATCCCAATGCATCTTTTTCATTATCTACATGTATATTAAAATCACCAACAATTAGGACTTTATCTGCAGCCAATACTAATTCTGATAGAAAGTCAGCAAATTCTTTGATAAAATCTTTATGGTGCCCTGGTGCCAAAACACAAGACAAATATCTTTTCAAATATAAACAAGACTTTATTGATTATTCTAAACACATAAAACTAAGGTCTAAACACAATCACACACACACACATTCATACGAGGCGCAAAGGAAGAGAGAGAAAGAGTGAGTTTTCAGAGTGAGAGGCACTTGTAAGACATAAACCTGAACGAGCCACCAAGCATTAATTTAAACCTTCGTTTCTTAGACAGGTTATTACATGTACATTAAAAAAGCACCAGGTCAGTTACAGTCTGGAGTACTTGCTTGTCTTTGTGTTGCTTAGGCCAGGGAATTCCCTATTTGAGGTGCTTCGTCAAAGGGGTTTCCCGGCTGCGTGGCTGGTTGTCTTTGGAGTGCCTGGCTGGAGTTTCTGAACCGCCGGTCACGTGATGTGTTGGCGGATGGATGAACAAGAGTCTTTACAGTTCGAAGTGCGTTGCAGGAGAGACGTGTAAACGAACTTTACAGCAAAACTTAACTTAGAACGAGACTTTTAACGAGAAAATAAAATAAAGGAAGAAATGAAAGTAAGAGATGAGATGGCTTGAATGAAGCTGTTTAAACTCCGATCTTGATGGGTTTGTCTGCTGGTCTAATTTAACTTGGTCTGGTCGATGTAAAAGCGTACGAAAATGAACACTCTCTTGCTGTTTGATCATAGAGAGAGGCACAAACTTAATTTAACACAGAACCGACTCAAAACCGAACTGAACCGAGCCGAAACTGAACTGCTCTCTGAACCGAACTGAACTCAACTCTGAACGGCTTTGTTCGGGTCTTTAACTTAAAGTTAGTCCAACCTCTTTTGGAGAATTCTGACCAATGAGACAATGGCATCATTCTAGGAGGTGGACCTCGTTTCTTCTTATCATAAATCAGGCGTTATCTATGATCTGCTTGCTCTCCAACACTAGCAGAGAACAAGAGACCACAGTTTAACATTATAGATTATTATAATCATACAAAGCATTTTACACAGATTTCACTCAAGCCATCTTAAGAATTAAGAATATATGATCTCACTGATATCAAACAAGACACACTTTCATTCATCCATCTAAAGTAACAACATTTGCATGACTTGTATGCTATCTAGTATAATAGACACATACATAGCTACAATATAGGATTAGGTAGTGGAACAATGTTTGATTATAAGTTCGTCAAGAATTGTTCTGGGATGAGTTTATGCATTTTTATATGAGAAGTCTCTTGTCTCTGTGGGTTTTAAGAGGTCTCAACAATGAGGTCATTCAAAAGTCTTCACGCAGAGGGAAGTCTGTTTTACTTTTCGGTGTCATGTTCAGCAGTGGTCATGCTGAGGGAGGTCAAAGGTGGTCAGACCTTTCACCATTCTGGCAACGTTCTTCCTGTTTTAGGCTTATCTCTGAGGCCTTGGGCCATAAAATCCTTCTCTGGAGGGGGTGCCTAGACTATCTGGCGTCAGTGTTGTGACTTAGGAATGTGGTGTTAAAATCCGTAATGCTGAATCACATTTTAATGAAGCCTATGAGAGATTAGAAAGATTAATTTGTGTTTGGTTCATCAGTAAATTCTCTACACTGGCAACATAGTAAATATGCCATTGAGTGAGAAACATGTTAAAACATGCTAGCAATTCTTAGCTAAGTGCTAAAGCATGCTAATGCTATGAAACAGGAAGTTGTTGTTACTTAAGAATGCAATGTTCAATCTGCCCCAAACTTCACACGTTTGATAAGAGTCCTGCCCTGAACACATCTACATGACAATTTTCAGTTATAGTAATAGCGCCACCTGCTGGCAACAGGAAGTGACATGTTTAACACTGTTGTGGACTCCTAATAACATATAAAAAAGTGCCAGCAAGTGCTAAACATGCTAACAACATGTTAGAAACATGTTAAAACATGCTAGCAAACACTTAGCTAAGTGCTAAAGCATGCTATTACTGCAATTAAATAGTAATTTGCTGTAACTCAGGCATGGAATGTCCAATCTGCCCCGAACTTCACATGTTTGATAAGAGTCCTGCCCTAAACACATCTACATTGACAATTTTCAGTTATAGTAATAGTGCCACCTACTGGCAACAGGAAGTGACATGTTTTACAGTGTGATGCAGTACTGGCAACATAGTAAATGTGCCATTGAGTTATAAACATGTTAGAAACATGTTAGCAAACACTTAGCTAAGTGCTAAAGCATGCTATTACTGCAATTAAATAGTAATTTGCTGTAACTCAGGCATGGAATGTCCAATCTGCCCCAAACTTCACACGTTTGATAAGAGTCCTGCCCTGAACACATCTACATGAGAATATTCAGTTATAGTAATAGCGCCACCTACTGGCAACAGGAAGTGACGTTTTAACAGTGTGATGCAGTACTGGCAACATAGTAAATATGCCATTGAGTTAGAAACATGTTAAAACATACTAGCAATTCTTAGCTAAGTGCTAAAGCATGCTAATGCTATGAAACAGGAAGTTGTTGTCACTTAAGAATACAATGTTCAATCTGCCCCAAACTTCACACGTTTGATAAGAGTCCTGCCCTGAACACATCTACATGACAATTTTCAGTTATAGCAATAGCACCACCTACTGGCAACAGAAAGTGACATGTTTAACAGTGTGCAATACTACCAACATAGTAAATATGCCATTGAGTTCTAAACATGTTCTAAACATGCTAATACACTAGCAACACTTATCTGACTGAAAACTCATGCTATTATCCCCATAATAGGAGAGATTTTTGTAACTGACTTTGACATACTCCACCTATATTTACCTACTTAAATGCACACTGCCCACCATGCTCTGTCTTCCTAAAGCCACTGGGTGGGGATGGCACGGGTGCGAGGGCCCTTTCATCGCTGCTTGCAGCCAGTGTTGGGGAGTAACGGAATACATGTACCGGCGTTACGTATTCAGAATACAAATTATGAGTATCTGTATTCTGTTACAGTTACAATTTAAATAGTGGGTATTTAGAATACAGTTACATTGTTGAAATCAATGGATTACATTAGGATACTTCTCTGTTTCACGAGTTTATTCACTCTCTAGCTAAATAAATTAAGGCAACTCAGCATTTCCCAGAAGCCCCAATGTGAAAACGAAAAAAATGCGCGGTTTGCGTGATCAGTCACAATGGATTCGGAAGAGGAGCAGCGGGAGCTAGAGTAGAGATGGAGCCGGAACAACAGAGCCAGGGCAAGAATGCGTTTCTATCTTGGAAATTCAAACAGCATTTCACATTAAAGAAAGAGAAGGGAGAACGAAATATAGCCTAACTGTGCAGTGCAACCTCTGCTTGCCAGCAACCAGCTCCTTTCAGCGTCCAAAGACTTCACCTCCAACCGAAGCATCTTAAAGTAAGTTATCCTTCCCGTCCAGATCCAATGCTACAACATCTTGAAATTACTTTGAAGTTAAGAATTATTTGAAGTTAACATTATAAAATATGTAGACCTTCACCACAAAATAAATGATTTAAAATTGAGCAATTCCAGCGTTATGGACGCGACATTTGCAGTCAAAACTGGAAATAGAAATTCTCTGAAAATGCATTTAATACGAATAGGCTATATTTAAAAACGTCTGTTTATATATCCATATACTCCCATAATAAAGGAGTCCAGACATAAGAAAAATATCTGTCTACAGATGCGTTTTTTTATGAGGGAAATAAACATGCGTGACACAAAAACGTGACTTTAACTACTTCTGTGAATTACACTCTGCTCAAACCAAAAGTCATACTACCCACCGGATGAAGAAGGGTTGGCTCTCCACAGAACATAAAATATAGCCTACATTTTATTAATTTTTTCGCGTTCGCATTTATGAGGAAAAAACAATGTTACGAACGTGACCACTCTGAAAGCTGCAAAGACTGCTTTAAAACTTTCACAGAGACCTCAAACAGAGAGCACAACGCCTTTCTTTAAAGGGAATTTCGTTTTGTATTAATTGTATCTTAATTTTAATAAATGTTTCATCAACCAATTGATTTAATAAATAAGAAGTAGGCTAAATATTTCATGACATCGAGGCGCCGGCGTGTGAACTGGAGCTTGTCTTTTATGAACCGAAACTTAGCGTAAGATTATTCTTGCCTCACAGTCACAGACATGTCTAAATTTAAACAGAACAATTCAAAACGAAACAAAACAGACTGCGTTCTGCTTATGTAATCCTTATGAAATGCGCATTTCTCTCTGACACGTTCACTTACTGCAAAGATCGCGAGTCAGCATCGTCAACTTCATCTTTGCAAGCGACAGTGACACAGACGGAAAACACTTGTTTATTAATAAACAATTAAAATATCTCCTTGCTATATTTTACATATTCATAATCAATACTTTTGCCGGTTCTTTGTGACAGCTTTTAGGTGCTTTATTGGCAGCGCCATCCCTACATATTACAACGCGTCACCACCGCATCACCATTCCGCATTCCTACACTTATAAAATGCAATTCAATATGGAAGTAATCCAAGTATTCAGAATACAGTACTCAGATTGAGTAACGTAACGGAATACGTTACAAATTACATTTTGGGGCATGTATTCTGTATTCTGTAACGAAATACGTTTTAAAAGTATCCTTCCCAATAGGGCTGGGTAAAAATATCGATTCATCAATGCATTGCAATTATTTGTTTCTCAATTCAATATCGATTCATCAAATCCTATGAATCGATTCAGCCCACCGCCCAGTGGCGGCGCTGTGGGCAACACTCATCAGAGCGCGCGCTGACACGGAGTAAAGACTTGTTTATACTCGACGCGTCCGTTTCTTTTACTGTCTATAATCCGCACGTGAGCGAAGGTGCGCGCGGCAAAAATGACGCGTTTGGTGTGCAAGACCTCATTTCGCTTGGCTGTGTGCAAGGCTTTTTTTGTAACAGCGCGCGCGGCACCGCATCCGAGGATGAACGACTTCTGACAAGCCGAATCTGTCCGAGTATGTCACCGCACCGGCACGCAGTTTGCGAGTCTAAATTGCAATTCATTGCAAAGATTTTTTTGTTAAGGATTTGTTTACTGTGTGTGGTTCATTTAATGGAAAGCACATTCACTTCTAGTCGTCTTGTTGTTCATTTTAAATAAACGTAGAGCAAGTAGCTAATCAGTGTCTGCTCGTTTATTCAAACTAAGTGGTCCTATATAAGTTAACAGACGAAGGTCGCAGCGTCCCCAAAAACTGCATGTGCACTAGTTTGATAACAAATGCTTCAGAGTTAACATGTTATATATATATTGTACTAAAATGTTATGAGTTATATGATGGAAATGTCGGTAATGTATCCTACATAGGCACAGTAAATAAGCCAAAGGTTCTCTGATCAGCAGTGTTATTTATTGTGTTGACAAAGTAAGTTAGCACTTTGTAATGTTATAATATCTATGGTTGCACTTTGTTTTATGAGTATGCACATTTTGTGCTTCTGTTTACATTTATTTTATAACTTGAATGTTTAGGAAGAAAAATATACTTTCTACTAACAGTTACATGCACTTTAGATTAGAGATGTTAATAAAGCACCTGTTTGTTACAGTTGTGCTTTGTATTCAACACATGTACAATATTGTACAGTTTGTTCTGCTAAATAAACCATGACAAGAAACATGCTTGGGTCAATTTGTTCTTAAACATTGGTAATACTGCACACATTATTTAAAAATATACCCAGGTACTTAATTACTTGTGTATTTACTTATTATTGAATCGATATCGAAGCTAATAAGTCAATATCGAATCGAAATCGAATTGTGAAATTCCTAACAATACCCAGCCCTACTTCCCAACACTGCTTGCAGCTTTAATTGATTTTTGTTATCTTGTTTTTCATGAATGTATTTTACAACAATACAAAGAGTAATGTGTATTATTCACTAATCTAGTTTATAATAGCATTTTGTCATAGATTATGATCATATATTTTGGGGATTTTTTGTTTATCTTTATAATGAAGCTGTCTGTTGTTACGAAACATAGGCGTCATTAAGATCCAAATGCAGCTTTATTATAGAAGGGTCGACAGGCAGGGTAAATCAACAGCAGATAGTACAACGGAGAGAATCACAGAGCAGAATCGAGTCACAGGCAAGGGTCGAGGCAGGCAGCAGAAAGCAAGGTCCAATACACAATACGGGTCGAGGCAGGCAGCAGAACAATCAAGAAACGGTGTAACAATCCAGGGTCAGGAAAACCAGAAATCAAACATGGGAAAATAACGCTCAGAGATGCAGTAACAGTACAACAAGACTTCGCGGTGAGTGATTGAATGAACATGATATAAATAGACTGAGACTAGCAGGATGACAAGACACAGGTGAATGCAATCAGTGACAATGAGGTACAGGTGTGATGCAATCAGTGATGAGTCCGGGCAGTGGGTATTGGGAAATGTAGTCTGTAATGGAGTGTAATAGTCTATTGTGGAACGCCCTCTGGTGGCTCTCAAGGGCACTCCAGCTGGTGATCGTTACATAGCCCCCACCCAATGAGCGGCTTCTAGACGCTCCAAAAGTGTCCAGGTGGGTGGTGGCATGGAGGCGGATCCGGGGGCGGGATGGAGGGCCAGGTCCGTGGTGTAGAAGGGGACCTGGAGACTGCGGCAGGACGGGCGGCCAGGGCGAAGACAACCATTCAGGCGGCCATGACGGAAGTGCAGGCTCGACGTGAAGCTCTGGCTGGACGTGGTTGACGTGAAGCTCTGGCTGGACGTGGCTGACGTGAAGCTCTGGCTGGACGTGGCTGACGTGAAGCTCTGGCTGGACGTGGCTGACGTGAAGCTCTGGCTGGACGTGGCTGACGTGAAGCTCTGGCTGGACGTGGCTGACGTGAAGCTCTGGCTGGACGTGGCTGACGTGAAGCTCTGGCTGGACGTGGCTGACGTGAAGCTCTGGCTGGACGTGGCTGACGTGAAGCTCTGGCTGGACGTGGCTGACGTGAAGCTCTGGCTGGACGTGGCTGACGTGAAGCTCTGGCTGGACGTGGCTGACGTGAAGCTCTGGCTGGACGTGAAGCTCTGGCTGGACGTGGCTGACGTGAAGCTCTGGCTGGACGTGGCTGACGTGAAGCTCTGGCTGGACGTGGCTGACGTGAAGCTCTGGCTGGACGTGGCTGACGTGAAGCTCTGGCTGGACGGTGATCCCTGTAGATCGTACAGACCTTAGCGGAGAATCTGCCAAGCTGGACATCAGCCCCGAACGTCCATAGACCGATCGGGTGGCAGACCCGATGGCTGGCGTGACGCGAAGATTTTCAGTCTCGGTAGAGAAGACGTGAAGGGACTCAGTCTCGGCAGGAAGAGATACTGTGGGTTCACAGAGCGCTTCCTCTACCACGCCCACAGTCAACGATGAGCCACTCAACAGAAGGGCCAGGTCAATATAGTGCTCCAAAGTCCAGTGGGGATCATGCAAGGGGCATGAATGAACCGAGCGGCTCAGAAAGTCCTCCCCGAAAAAAGATCATGAGGCATTCTGTGCTCATTGAGGTGAGATGTGCCAGCTCAATAAACTCTTCCACATACCTCTCAATCGACCGATTCCCCTGACGGAGATGCAGGATTTGTATACCAGTATCCATGGTTGGCATTGCTGCTGGATCTAGCTGAGGCGAAGTCTTCTGTTACGAAACATAGGCGTCATTAAGATCCAAATGCAGCTTTATTATAGAAGGGTCGACAGGCAGGGTAAATCAACAGCAGATAGTACAACGGAGAGAATCACAGAGCAGAATCGAGTCACAGGCAAGGGTCGAGGCAGGCAGCAGAAAGCAAGGTCCAATACACAATACGGGTCGAGGCAGGCAGCAGAACAATCAAGAAACGGTGTAACAATCCAGGATCAGGAAAACCAGAAATCAAACATCGGAAAATAATGCTCAGAGATGCAGTAACAGTACAACAAGACTTCGCGGTGAGTGATTGAATGAACATGATATAAATAGACTGAGACTAGCAGGATGACAAGACACAGGTGAATGCAATCAGTGACAATGAGGTACAGGTGTGATGCAATCAGTGATGAGTCCGGGCAGTGGGTATTGGGAAATGTAGTCTGTAATGGAGTGTAATAGTCTATTGTGGAACGCCCTCTGGTGGCTCTCGAGGGCACTCCAGCTGGTGATCGTTACATCTGTAGCCTATTAAGTAGTTTGTTTAACACACACAAGAGTGATAATCAGTTCAACACACAGTTGCAAAAAAAACTGTAGGCTACTGGTATTTACAATGTAGAATGCTGCTGTTTAAATTGTTTTAACTTTAAACCTGTTGGTAGCTAGCTAGCTTTAAGTACTGAAGTACAGTACCTGTTTTTTCTTTTATTTATATATATATATATATTTTTTTTGTGTGTTTGAATAAAGGGTGGCAATCTTTCATAATCAACTGTTGTTGTGGACCATATACTGGAGGTATATTTTAGGTGGCTAATTGAGAAAAGTGCTATATTTTTTTATTAGTTTAAGAATAAAATACAAATATCGGATTGATATCGGCATCGGCAAAAGCCAAAGCTGCGGCATCGGTATCGGTATCGGAAGTGAAAAAGTGGTATCGGGACATCCTAACTTAAATATTGCAGATGAATAAAATCCAGTGGTCGCGTCGCCGCATCACGCGTGCACACACAAAGAATCTTGAATTGCTAACCTGATATCGCTGCCTGTTAATTATTCAAATAAAATAAGTCAACCAAACATATAAAATGTTACACTGCTCAATTTGAATAGTCTGTAATATAATCTGTGACATTTAGCGTGACCACCGCCTCACTGTGCTGTTATATGGGTAAGATGATATTTTATGTCAATAATGCCAAGTACAAAGCTTAGCCTACATAATAGGCCTAATAGTTTAGCTTGATTCGCAAATAATGAAACATTTGGATTCGTGCCAGATGAGAAATGTAGGCTTTTTCACTTTAAATTAATTAGTTTGGCATCTTATTTAGTTTTATTTAAATAAATAAACCTGTTTCTTGCCTTAAAATATATATATATCCATAGAAGCTGACATGGCATTAAAAAAGAAAAGAAAAGAGAGATATTATTATTAGTAGTAATAATATTTATAGCCTAAATATTATTACTATAAACTAAGCTACATTAAAAACAATCTAAAACAAAATAACGTTATTAATCTGTATTTTTTCTAATCAAACAGGTTTTGGAATGTTAATAATACAGAAGAAATGCAGTAACAGAAACGTTAAAATAGGTGACCTAATCTGCTCGCAGTGAACCGGTCTATTTCCTTTTTTTTTTTTTTTTTTTTACCTGTTACGTTTTTAACCTGTTTTTTACCTTTACGTTTTTAACCCTCTGGGGTCTGAGCTGCTTTGGGGCTCTTTAGGTGTTTTGACATGCCCTGACATTTGTGCTTATTTCAGCTACTTAAAACATACCATTTGCCAACATATAAATTTGCTGTATTCAGCACAAACTCTGCTACAATAATATGTGGGGCGGCAGTGGTTCAGTGGTTCATGTAGATTGTCTACAAACCGAAAGGTTGGTGGTTCAATCCCCGGTTCCACCTGACCAAGTGTCGAAGTGTCCATGAGCAAGACACCTAACCCCAGCTGCTCCCGACGAGCTGGATGGCGCCTTGCATGGCTGACACCGCCGTCGGTGTATGAATGTGTGAGTGAATGGGTGAATGAGAGGCAAAATGTAAAGCGCTTTGGTGGCCATTGGGTCTATGAAAGCGCTATATAAATGCAGTCCATTTACCATTTACCATTTACAATAATATGTGAGCAAAATGGATGTACATGTTTGCATTTTATAGAAAAAAAATAATATGCGTGGTTAGTACGTTTTGGGAAAAAAAATGTCACCGCAATAAGGCCATTTAACACATACTGAATAGTTGTCCACAATACTTTTGAGTTACTATTCTTGTTGGCTAGAATTTTTGACAGCATGTGAAAATCATTCTGACCACTCTTTCACAAACATCAATATAACGATTTGAATTTCTTACATCAGTTTTTGAGTCAGCAGTGCTGTATGCGTGGGAGTGTTAATACCATGGTTCGAATTACGTGGGAGCCAGTGGGAGCTGAGCTCCCATAGAGAGAGTATGAGCTCCCATGAAAGCAGTAAAATCATACACCTGTGGGGGCTCTTAAAATCATCAGCACCATTATTTTAAATTACAAATAAAGCACCTTTTCCTTCAATAATCGAGGCATATTTGTTAACCCTTTCGCACGTACGTTCACAGCGGTGTGATTAGAACAGTCAGTGCATCACGTGATCAACTGTTAAATTCAAAAGTGCTTTCGCGCGTTGGCTGGCGCTGAGCCAGAGACAGACGCGGTCAATAGGCCTATATCACAACTATTCAGTGTTATCAGACTCAACCACATAATGTTTATTTTAGGTTTCAGACATTTAAATACACATAAGTAGCTACTAGCAAAAAAAATATTTGGGGGGACCCTAGGTAGTCCCCACCAATGCGAACTCCTGTGTCCATTCTCAAACCGAGAGTGCTGCGCGGGTCGGGCGAGCCAAATAATAAAAAAATTAGCCTACATTCAAAATTAATCGAGGATGGATGACAGATAAATCATTATAATGTGTTGATTTTAATAAAGACACGGAACTCTCATCACGGTAAAACGCAATGAGCGTCACTCTTTTACTTTCGTTTTCAACAACGTAATTCTCTTTAGAGAAAATCAATCAAGGAAAACATATCAGGGCATTTACTACAGTTGTAATTTTTCAATGCGAATTATTTAATTTTGATTGGTTATTATTCTGATTTAATATCAAATTAAGGATTATTTTAAAAGAAAGATGGAGCATAGGCTACATAAAATTAGAGGGAAAATGCCCTATTTAAAGGTAAAAATATTATTCTGATAAGAGTGTTTGCCAACAGTGTGATGTAATGAAACATTCACAATTTAACTTTGAATGGAGTAAAAAGCCTTAGGATATTAAGGAAATGTAATTTTGGCCAAAGAAGAACTTTTAATTTAAATAAATGTTAATTTTAAATCAGCCTACTTCAGTGTGATATTTTACCATATTATCATGCTACATAACAATTGTAGGCTAATGATGATCAGATGCAGATCTAAATCAAAGAATATCATATGTTTGGGCGGTTGGATTATTTTTAACAGCGGATTCCGGTGACTCAAAGTGCACCAGATTAATGAATTTATCTTTAAAATGTACAAAATTTTCTTCCTTGGGGGGGCATGCCCCCAGACCCCCCTAGAGGTAACGAACTCCACCCAAATATTCTCTACTCCTGTATTAATAAACGTTGAACTCAAAATAATGAAGTGCAGTATTTAGCTATTTATTTATCACATACACCACGCCTGCTCATGGGCTGCTTTTTTTTTTTAAGAGACCCCCACAAAGATGAAATCATAATTCGAACCCTGGTTAATACCCATGAATATTAATGTGATTTACACCTGGGAAGACTAAAGACACTCCCCCAATGACTAATGGCCCATTAATGTGCTGTGAGGCAGCCTGAACTAAGAATGATTCACTGATGAATAAAAAGTTAAAAAGAACAGCATTTATTCAAAATATAAATCTTTCCTAAGAAAATAAAGACTTAAAGTCATTCATATCACTTAACACATCCTTTCAAAAAAACAAAAAAAAAAACATAAAAAGACCAAACTTGTTTTTTTTTTATTAAAAAAAAGTGCATTCAAAGAATCCTAAAAAAAACTATCACAGGTTAAAAAAATGAAGCAGCACAACTGTTTCCAACATTGATTTTAAAAAAATTATATCAGAATGATTTCTAAAGGCTGATGGTGACGATGTAGGATAAACACAACAAAACAAAAGCAAAAAACTGTTAGCACATTATCCAAAGTAAACTGCTGGACAATTATGATTATAGATGCACAATGTATGATACATTGTGTTTATTTATGATACATTGTGATCATATAATCATAGTATCTGTTGATGGACAGAGAAACATCTATTGATGGGTAGTATCCGTATCACCGCGAGTATCCGTTTATGGCCCATATAGACCGCACGCATTTACTGATACACTCAATGAACGGCTGTACCTAATACAAATAAAACATCTCCAGTTAACTAGTAAAGCATTCATTTAGTCCGCTCTTAAATAAGAGATCTAGAGCTAAAATGTTTTGTTTTTGAACTCAAGCTGAGTGCTCGTGTCCGCTGCTGTCAGTGTCATGGATACATGCAGTCTCTTGTGGCGGCGTGCGCGCAGTCTTCACTCGCTCTTAGGACGTGCTCTTTGCCGCCATTGCGGACACTATTCATTCCAGTGAAATCACAAAATAAAATGCACACAAAAGTGTGTCCTATATACGTGTGTGTTTGATATAGACTGTAACAACTGATGAACATATTCGGTTTTGATGAGAGAAAAAAAAAACTACACCGAGGGCGGATTCGAACCCATAACCTCTGTCACGCTTGGCAAACGATCTGACCACTAGACCACAGAAGAACTCAGACAAAACCTAACCTAACCGAACGTTGTGAGGTAATATTTACTATTTCAAAAGCTAGGCAAAATATAGTCTGAAAATGCATTTGAGCTCTATGATCAGAAAAGGAATTATTAACAACTTACTCCGAACTTGTATCCTCTGCGGGTTCAATTCGTTCTTCAAAATGCAACCGTTCGTCGTCCAAGTTTCAAATTCTTGAATTACTCCCCACTGTCCATAATCCTCTGAAGGAGTAGCGTGCTTCCATCCCTAAAACGCGATGAACTATCAGTGAATGATCTGATGAAGAATCTTCGTGTTGTTATGGCATTGATCGGGGGGCGTGCCGCGTGTGCTATGCATAGATCGCCTATTTACCATGTGAACAGCGCTGGGGGTGTGTAGGGCTCAGCTCATTAAAAATAATTAAGGGAGAAGGAAAAAACTGCACCTCTCCTTGGTTTCAAACGGATTACATAAACTGGAAATATTTATTCTTGTAGTAAATTACATCCTTTAAAAGAAGAGAACTTCAGCTTCATAAAGAGACATCTCTCGTATCTCTGTGACAAGTATTGACAGAGTTACAGTTATTTTTTCGGACCCGTCTCAGAACGGACCTCACTGACAGAGACAAGGCAAAACGCGCATCATGTTTATTTTTCTTTATTTGACGAAAAGCACAACACTTTGTTTTTATTGTGAGTAGCCACACACTTAACAGGATCTAATGATGTACAACACTTATATTTAAGATCAAAATCAACAGAGTAATTTGATTCTCTTTTGCACTGATAAGGAAAAAATCCAGCAAAACGCGAGGACGCGTTTTCCGACCCCTAAGGGTTAATACCTGAAAACAAAATATAATGCAGATTGTACAATCAGTCGTAAATGGGACACGCGTACACGTTCATTCTCAATTACCATAAATCCTGCCCATTAAATCCGACTGACAACTATATATAGGCATCATATTATGACATGAATGCGAATGAAAAAGAAAAAATTCTCAGATGCAGAAATTGAAGTTTTATTATCAGAGGTTCATTCAAAACGCCACATTTTATTTTCAAGCGTACATAGTGGCGTATCAGGTCCTAAAAAAAGGAAGCTTGGCAGCATATTACAGATGCAGTTAATGGAGTTTCATCTGTAAATCGAACAGTCACAGAAGTGAAAAAAAAATGGTTCGACATTATGCTTGACTGCAAAAAAACAAATTAGTTCACTTCGGAAAAATCGTATTCAAACTGGAGGAGGACCACAATCGCAGATGTTATATTATTGGCTCTAATAATAAAAGTAAAAAGAAAAACCGTATGTAATTACTATATATAATATTTTTTCAAAATGCTGTGTAATTATGTACCCGATTAAGGTGAATTAAAATGCAGCCTTATTAATGAGCAAAACGTTCGGATGTTAACCTTTTAAGCTTCACCCCCAATTTTGAAAAATCCCCAGAAATGGCATACCCAAACTGAAACAGATACAGTTCATGAACCATTTGTTCTAAAAGCACAAGTATGATCTCATTTGAAAGTTGACACCTGGCAGTTTATTGCAAATGTAGAATTAATTATTGTCATAATGAAAAATAAATGTTATAAATAGCTTCAAAGTTTTGTCAAGTTATTAGAAATTTATTTTTATGAAATATTTTCATGAAAATAAAATTGAAGTTGGCCCTGTAGCAATCTAGAAATGCACTGCAGCTAAAGCCACATGTCTGACCATGTTATATTTAAAATCTGAAGATGATATGTCTAAAACTCTTTATTTAGTTAAATGTTTTTCAAGATCATGTCAAACGATTTTATTTTGATTAGACTCTAAAATGCAAACTGATGTTTATTGTCATTTTCTAAGCATCTATTCAGTCTATTTTCTCTATTGTGTTGTGGTCTAAACGATCTCCATTCAGTGTCAGTCTCCCCTGCACACATTCACACCTCTCCAGCCTCTGGTTATTGCTCTAAATATGCTTTCTTTTGTCTGCATTATAATTACTAACGACTGGCTATTCACACTGTTTCAACCCCTAATCTCTTTTAGGGAAAGTTCTCAAAGTTCTCACCTTACATTTGAAACTATAAAAAATGACCTTCTTGAAAAAAGAAACATTTCAGCAAGCAGTCCTATTTAGAAATATTCATAAATATAACAGCTAGGTAGCAGGTGCACCAAGGGCTAGCTAGCATGTTAGCTTAGCACATCATCAATACACGACAATTTATGAGATTAAAACCATGTTTGTGCTCTAAAACTTACTTTATAGCACAAGTCGAGTGTTTTAAATAACCTTCTGTGCTCTGATTTGGCTTCAGATAAAAAAAATCGGACAGAAAATATAGTATTTTATAGTATTCTTCACCATGATAAAGTCTATATCGATTAGCATTACATTATAAATATAATCTATTATTATGAAAATACCTGACATGGCTCGAAGAACACAGGTAAACCAAATATCATTGCAATCATGTTTATTGTCTTCAAAACATCTTTATCTGCATGTTACAGCGATCTCTGTTAGTGTTTACGTCGTGATGGACTTCCTGAAATGTCACATGATATGATTCTTCTTCGTGTTCCAAATTTGGAGTCCATATGTGCACAGGGCGCCCTCAGGCTGCCAGTATGTATTGAAAACACAGTACATCAGAGTCTCCAGCGCTCATAATGATTAAATCGACGCATTTGGGTAGATATTCAATAAATATGATTCCTGTCTATATAAATCTGATGTAAACCTATGAGAATCTATCAATATTTCTCCAAATCTGTACACTTTTGAGCTAAAAGCCCTGATGGACGTTGTTTTGTCAAGCTCTGTCGTGACGATCTCACTGGAGTTTTTTTCTGAATGGAAGCGGCTGACGCTCATAATTCATATCAAAGGTATCGACTCATTTTTTGATTACATAACTCCAGACACAAATTAAGACATAAGATTCTCAGAATACAATAGTGGTCAAATACTAAACCTTCAGTCTTATATCTTTTTAATGATGTATAGTTTGTCAAGGTATTAACATTGAATCTGATAGTAACTTTGAACGATTTAAAAAAAAAAAACGCTCAGAGCGCCCTCGCTCTGGCCAAGGTTAATGGTGTGTTCACACCAAACGCGAATTTAATCGTTTGCGCGAGTAGATTACATACAAAGTCAATGCAAAGACGCGAATAGACGCATCATTCGCGCCGGGCGTTGCGAATGACGCGAATTGGGCGACGCGTTTTGCCGCGAACGTCTTCCGCGCAAGTTAAAAAATTTTAACTCGAGCGGAAGATTCGCATGACGCTTTGTTGCGCCAGCCAATCAACGAAGAGCATCCGAGAAATCCTGTCAGCAACCTATGTCAGCGTCAGCGACCCTAGCTAGCAGGTTATCAAACTGGGCACCCGTCATTCTCAAATAGCGCTGGAAGTGGCTGTCATCCAGGCGCAGTTCCTGAAGAAGACTTCACCGAGTTGAGTTCGCCTCTGGATGGTGCTGTGAACACAGACACGTCGGCGTTTGGCTTTCCTCCGTATTTGGGACCTCCACAACAAGTACAGAGCAGCAATATCTTTTATTTCAGACATGACGGAAACGTATGCCAGAAAGAAATTGTGTTGTTGTTTTTTTATTCGCGAGTGACACAGACGCGCGAATGGGTTCAAAATGTTCAAGCGTCTAACTAGATGCGATAGAGGCGTATTTGACGCTCTATTCGCGTTCGGTGTGAACACACCATAAGAGGTTAAGCGCACTATTTACGCGTGGTTGGGAGCAGCTGTAGATTTCTTTCGTACCAACTAACATTTGGATAATACGAACTAGGGCTGGGAAAAAATGTATCTCGATTAATCGCATCCAAAATAAAAGTTTTGTTTACATAAAATATGTGTGTTTAGTGTGTATAATTATTTTGTATATATAAATACACACATATACATGTATATATTTAAGAAATATTTGCATGTATATACTGTATATATATTTATACATCATTTATATTATATATTGTTGGATTTTGGTGTATTTGGCCGAGCAGTGGTTTAGGTGGCTCGTCAATGTATTAGATTTCTCCAATACATAAAATAAGTAAGCTTGACCAGAGTTCTTGTGGGGAGAAGAATTTATTGAAGGTTTGTAATGTAGCAGTCTTTCAGCATCGATGTTAGCATGTCACCCTTCAACAATCTTAACCCAAAGTTCTGTCTGTGAGACAGAACTTTATACATGAAGACAAAGCCTATAGGCTACAAAACAATAGAAACCTGTTAGGACCTCCCACAGGAGATCGATCTAACTTGAGCAATGCTGATTCATTGTCATTCACACCAATCAGTTTCTCTGGGCCATACATCTGAATGGGCCATACATCTGAATGGGCCATACATCTGTTGGGGCCATTTGGCACACACACCTTTGCAGACACAAACGGAGTGGAATACATCTGATACATATTCACAATGTAAATTAATCTGTAACTGAAAATACAAAATCTTTCAATCCCTCCTTTGATCATATTTGATCACATAAAAAATAAAGAACATAAAACAAAAAGATATCATGTACACATGCTGTATACAGGTTCCTTCTTAAAATTACAGTATAAGAGTTCATGGTGAAACTTTGCATCCTCTTGAATGCTTGAATCCTCTGGAAGCTTTTATTTTGGAGTTGTGATCTTTTGGAATTGGCGGATAGTGTTGTGCTCTGTGAATGTTCAGAAGTTTTCATCTAGGTGCCCAATGCAGTGCGGTCTAAACGTTGGATGACTTTGCTCATCCTCTGGAACACCTGCAATCACACAAAA
Organism: Chrosomus eos; assembly: GCA_036326025.1. NCBI lineage: Eukaryota > Metazoa > Chordata > Actinopteri > Cypriniformes > Leuciscidae > Chrosomus > Chrosomus eos. The sequence goes on from CM070825.1 coordinate 45,968,308, forward strand.
GAGAAAAGGGGAACGTATCTTTGCCAAGGAAAATATTTTAAACACATAGTTCATAACTGCCTGAAAAACTGTCCCTATTTAATATTGGCAGGACAATACTGTGTTTATCAGTGACTGTATGTTTATGTCTTCTTCGTCCTCAGGCGACAAGCTAGAGCCTAAAAACCCTAGTCCCGCCATATCTGGACTAGGGTTGTAACGGTATGAGATTTTCACGGTATGATAATCGTCTCAGAAAATATCACGGTTTCACGGTTTCACGGTATACGATATTAAACTATCATTATTGTTATAATCATCATCAGCTACAATGACCCTTAAATGAATAAAAACAGATATGGTTTTTGGTTGAACATGGTTTATTGTAATACACACATAATAAACCAACAACATGGATTTAAATAGGAAATTTAAATAACTTGGATGGGGCAAACTAATTCAAAATTTTAAAATACTGAAACATGTCTAATAAATTGTATTAAAAAACATTTTTAATTTATTAATCATTATTTAAGAACAAGCGTCTTTATGAAATGTATATTTATTTCCTCAGAAATTCTGGCTTGTCTGATATAACTGGTCTGGATTCTGTGTGATTGAATGCAAAATGTATTTTTGAAAAATGCAATCAGATAAAATGTAACAACTTTTGTTTGTCTACACGAGAGGTTTACTAAATTAAAACATGGACAAAAAACTATACACAATAGTAATATATTTTAGTCATTATTTCTTCAGGCTAAACCAAACATTTTTTACAGGTTGTACTGAACACCTATGAGTTTCAGTCAGTGTATTTGATGATTATTCTTTTAAAAAACAATTCTAAAATGCTCAATAAGTGTTATCTGTCTGGATATGTTCATGTGTTCACGTCTTCACATAGTGGGTGGGACAGCAGATGCTTTAAAAACCATGAGCACCATGCGTACTTGAGTGTGTACTAGATCTACTTGACGAAACGGCGCTGCTCATTCATACAGAGACGCGCTGAATATAGAAGAATTAATGGGTCGCACACCAGTCTTTTTGCGCTGTATTCACAGACAGACTGATCTCATGAAACTGCGTATGTATGACACGCCAATTCGTATTTCCATTTTTGGCGTGCTATCAACACGCAAAATCGCTTTTCAGCGTGTTTATGAACGCTGTTGACTTAACGTTACATTACTGTATATATAAATATATGACCTACCCCAACCCCGTCCCTAAACCTACCCGTCACTGGTTAATACCATTCATGAGTCTTTCCCTACCATCCTACTAAGAAAAATATCGCTCTCCCAGATGTATATCAAAATTTGGCTTTATTTCGCTCGGATTTTTAACAGCGTGTACATACACGCGGAATCACTCGGACATAACGGCGTATATATACACGCATACACGCGGATAGCTCAAAATGCGTATAAATAACACGCCACTTGACTTGAATGTGGCGTGTATGTTTACGCAAAAGTCATGATGTCATGTTGTCACAGACACGCACATCGCGATTTGATTTACTGCACAGCTATATTTTGATTTATTCATCCGTCTATCTATCAAATCGCACATTTTACGTGGCATCTGTATTGTAACGCAAAAAGACTGGTGTTCGTCTTTTTGACAGACCGGGATTCCCCTCAGCATGACAGAAATAATATGGCCTTAAGTTGTAAAAGTTATGAATTAGGCTACCTTTATCTTCACGGAGGGGTGTTCCCGAATGTGGGAGAACATGTTCGACGTGTTTCCTCCTCAGGGGCGTGGTACCGGGTTATAGCTCCAAAGTCCAAAGTCCGTCACCGTTCGCGGAGCTTCAGCCGCGGAGCTCAAGTCAAAAGTCAGTTTTTTTTCGGCGGGAGATAGAGATTCGCAGCCTCTGTCTCGGACATTTTCAGCGCTGTACAGGCATGGGTGGAGTCTAAGCAGTCAAGCTGAAATAAGTTGCATGCGGCAGTGCGGGTGAATTAAACGGGTGGTTTAAATTTTTTTTTTTTTTTTTTTTTTAAACCGCGGATAAGCAAATGTGCACGATATGATAATCGTACATGTCAATATCGCGATAAACCGCCATACCGGTATACCGTTACAACCCTAATCTGGACTCTGATAAACACTACTGCCGTCTATCCCTCGTCTCTAGGCAGATGTTTCAAATCCCAATGGCTCACGTCAGTCCACTCATCTTTTCTCTGCACCTTAACTGCTTCATCAGTTACCATGAGGTCCTGAAGGCTTTCCCTCCTGGATTCCAATGGTGAAAATTGATTCTTGTCATTGTGTTCTACCAGGCTGAGTCTTTCATCAGTTTGGGCAAGGCTGTCAGATGTTAGATTTTCATTGGACATGGGCCGGCCTGTGAGATGTTCAAAAGGGCATAGTTCAATTTCCTTATGGTAATGCTTACTGCGTTGCTTGACATTATGCAGTTTTGTTTTAGCTTCCATCACTGATGGCATTTGTTTTCTGGGTGCTTCATCTTGAATCAGTTTACATGGCAAAACTTGCTGAAGTTGTCTTAATGCCGCTGTATGTGCACCTCTCTCCTTTACGGCTTGTATAGCAGCACCTTCGACTAGGACATCATCTTTGGCTTCAGTTGTTGAGACTTTATGCTTTTACCTTTGGGGTGGTGTCTTCATTTGTCATTTTTGCATACACATGAAGTCCATCAGTTGTCGGATGAGATGCCACTAGCTGGTGCTGCAGAGAGAGGCTCTTCAGTTTCCCTGCGGCTCAACAGCTTTTAGCAGAATCTGTTTTTGTTTGGCTGTCAACTGCTGAAACCTTCTCAACAGGTTGTCCTCATCATCACTTTGATGTTTTAAACTCAACTTGCAATCATGAACCCATTGTCCTTCTTCGTTGCAATACCTGCATCTTCCTTGAGTTTTTGACTGTCTATTATCTTCATTTTCTTTATGCTCATTCCACATTGTCTTGTTGTGGTATGACATGTTCTTCGATCACAATGCTCTGATTTTGACTTCCTGTGTTCTTTCAATCTTTGCTGACCACTCAACAATCTTATGAAAAGATGTTCCAACACTGTCCCAGTCGTCATATCGGATTTTGAGTTCTTTTGAAACTTCAGGTTTCAGTCCATTTACAAAAGCAGTTTTCAGAGGCATGCTAGTGTCCTTGTCAAGATCCTCGCTGTCATTTAAACTAGCATGTTCCAACCAAATTTGTGTGAAGCGTTCTTCAAACTCTGCAACACTTTCTCCAGTCTTCTGCATACATGAGGTAATTCTAGCCCAATTAATCTCTGCAGGTTTCAGTTCAAACAAGAATGTTCGTACAGCTTCCCATCCAGCCTCAATGTTTTCTTGAGACTCGCCTACCCTGTTTTCAACACTTTCAGTTATCCTCTTTTGGTCATTGTCCCTCAGGTTCACATTAACAATCATAACCCCATCTATTGGATGTAAATTGTAGATTTTCTGTAAGCGTTGAAGAAATTGCCATACTTTTCGTGGTTGTTTGTACACATTTGGTAATTCCTTAGACCACTTGTCTACTTGCTCCGGTGAAGCTGGCTGGAATGTTTTACAGGGAACATATTTCTTAATGTTTTTTTTTTTACGATGCGGGTTCGTCTTCCGCCTTCCTCCTCATACTCCTCCTCATTGTCAACTTCAATTTCAGTCCTTCTGTTCTTGACAATTACAGGAGCGAGTCTAACCTTTTTGTTCTTCTTGGTGACATGAGCATGTGTCTCAGGTTCAACATCACTGTCATCAGGGCTCCTAGTCGAGCTGCTGTGACTTTCTCCTAGCAGATACTGACGTTGTTGAATCTTCTTGAGGTCTTTAAATGGATAGAGTGACTCTTTATCTATCTTGCTGCTAGATTTTATGGGATTTTGTCGTCCAGAAATCAACTTTAACAGCTTGTCATTCTCATTCAAGAGTCTTTCTTTTTCCTTCTTTTCATTTTGCAGTTTTTCAGCAAGTGCTTGAACTTTTGCCTTTTCTGCATTGATCTCTCGATGTAGTTTGTCAGTCTTACACTTCTGCAAATGTTGCCGAATTTGTTTGCCCAGAATAACCAATAATCCATCTCTCTTAGTGTTTGTCCTTAAGCGATGTGTCTTTCCATAAATCCTTTTAATATCCTGCAAGTCCCATAATCCATCTTCTGAATTTTTAATGCCATATTTCTGACACATGTCATCATGGCACTTCTTCAGTCCCAGCCTTTTGTCCAAATATTCAAACAGGTTGTCTTTCATTTCAGCAATGGTTACATTTGGGGGTTCTGTTCCATGCTTTTCTGTGGTTGGCCTCAGTGCAGGGCCATTATCATTTTTTTTGTGCAGACTCAGCCATGGAAAGTACAGGAGAAATGCCCTCAAAGGTGTGGAAACAAAACAAAAGTGTTTGAGCCGTTAAAGGTGCTTATTCAGATTTAAATTCTCAGCAGTCTTTAGACTGACCATTTCAGTTACACAGACAAATCATTAGTTCACTAACTCAGCTTAGTTTTCAATCCTGCATTCACAACAAAGAAAACTCCTGATTGATAAGACTTGTTCAATTCTTTCTGAGTTCTAACCTGAATTGGTTTAAATTTGTCCCTTAGAAATTAGACTTTCAATCTTTCTGCATCTTTCATCAGAAAGCAAATAAACTTCTAGTTTCTAACACAATTAGAATGTTTAATTCAAAACTAAAATATTGGTTACTGAATTAGCACCCAGTCAAGAATGACCAATTCTTGCAGCAACATCAGTCCCAAACCTTATACAGTTTCTGCAATATCTGGACGAACTTCATACTCCAGAGAAAGGACCAAACTTATACTTTATTTCAAAGGCTCCTACAGTCCCATGAGAACGGACCAAACCTCTTTCTTAAATGATTCTTAGAGACTCAAGAGAACAGGGCCAAGCTATAAAACGTATTTCTATAGCTCCTACAGTTTCAGGAGAATTAACTAAATAATTTAAAAGGTTCCTACAGACTCATGAAATAGGCCCAAACCTAAAATGAATCTTATATTGGCTACTGAATTAGCACCCAGTCAAGAATTCCCAATCCAATTCTTGCAGCAACATCAGTCACAAACCTTTATACAGTTTCTACAATTTCTGGACGAACGGACTAAAATGTTTCTTTAACACTTCCAACAGACTCCAGAGAAAGGACCAAACCGTATACTATATTTCAATGGCTCCTACAATCCCATGAGAATGGACCAAACCTCTTTCTTAAATGGTTCTTAGAGACTCAAGAGAACAGGGCCAAGCTATAAAACATATTTCTATAGCTCCTACAGTTTCAGGAGAATTAACTAAATCATTTAAAAGGTTCCTACACACTCATGAATTTTCAACTCAATGAAAATTTTCAACAATACACACAGTGGCCCTCATTTATCATTCTTGCATAGAAACGGCCGTATATGTTGGCGTAAGATTATGCTTACACTCCTCTCACCGCCTGATTTATGAAGCTGTGCGTACCTTTGAAATCCTGGTGTACGCAATACGTGTCCTTGATAAATGCCGCGGCTGAAAACGATCGTCATTAGAATAACACGCCCCTATATATTCAAGTCTCTGCTTCACCCACGCCCTCATTTTACGCTATGGACACACGGAAGACGGCAAAGAAGAGAAACTTATCCGACGTGGAGATCGAGACCATCACCAGGCAAATGGAAAGAACACAATTTTTTTTATTTGGGTGTTTAAAGAGTGTGATTAAAGGTTAAAGTGGATTAAAGTGGGATTAATTCCACCTATATTACGAGTTCTGTTAATAGTGTGAGGGTTGAGACGCGCACTCCAGCAGAGTTAAGAATGTTTTATTGCTTAATATAGACCAATAGTGATCAAGTTAAGCATGAGTTTTCTTGTTTATTGTAGGTGGAAAAAAAAAGTGGTCAGATCTAAAGATCGCCACAAAGAGGCGCGTCTCGGCACTGAAGATCTTATTATTTTTATGATTTTTATTATTAATGACGCTTATTATTATTTATAAGAAGAATGTCGTTATTATTATTTAAAAGAAGAATTGTAATGTTATCGATCCACGTGTAATGATTTGCATACTGAATGAGGATTGGTTGTTAGCTCTTTGTATTAGAATCAGTTGATATCCAGTAAAGACTGAAGTTAGACGCAAACGTGTGTGCTCTTGATTATTTTTTGGTACGACACTATTTTGAGTGACTGCACAAGAACAATACAAGAGTAATGTAATTTTTATTATTTTGTCATACTGAATTATTTTTTGGTCATTGAAAGCCTTTCATTACTGAACCAAGTCCGTGCGCACCACCTAACCCTGAAATGTCAGGTAAAGCGCAAATAAGGCTCGCAACTGAAGGAATACATGCCTACAAATCAAATGCTTTGGTAAAATCACACAAATTAAACATTGAAGTCCATGTTGCACAAAAATAAACACTGAAGTTTATAATAACTTTTTTTTTACAGTTCATAATATATCATATCTTTTAGTTTTTCAGTGCGTTTTGTGGAGGAATAAACTGAATCCTTAATATTTTACTTCTATTTGAACTGTACATAAACAATATAGCCTACTTAAAAATGTGTTTCTCACACATTTATGAGCTCGGTTGCTTGCTGTCAATACACGGCAGAGAGAGGGTTAACACATCGTTGCATATAATTGGCTTCAGTACATGCTTAAACTGAGAAAGAAACAGGGCTGCCCTGCCCCCTACTGGTAATGTACATCATGTGCCAGAGAACTTCACTACGACCCGAATCCCTTTCCCTGTATTACGCATTCTTAATGAACACAGCTGCACAACTTCTGATTTAAAAAATGTATTAATAAATGTTGAATTGAACATCAACTAAGAGTAATAAATGTTTGCAGAAGAATGGTTCATTTTTAGTTCATGTTAACTAATGTACAGTTGGTACTCAACCAGAATAATAATTTTATTAAGCATCGATATTATGCATCGATATTGACTACCAGCTATATACAGCGTGCTAACCTCCAAAATCCAGCTGTATCCTAACAATAATTTAGCTCTCTTTATTAGCTAGGCTCCTTGCATGCTGGCTAATAACTTTTTTTAAAGCTGGGTCTCCAACATTGACTGCGCTGTGTTGGACAGATTTGTGCAGCGGTGTTCTATGAGGGAGAGAGAGCGCGAGAGGTACGGGTGAGTAAGAGAGAGAGAGGGACGAGCGAGAGGTAGTGCTGGGCGAATGCGCTACGGCGCTCTGCAATCAAATACTATTTTAACCCTCTGGGGACCAAAAACGCGCCCCTGCTTTTTGGCAGATTTTTATAAAAAAAAAATATAAAGAAAATAAACTGTTAAATGTCTACTTTTTTATGTGCCCACATACAATCGAAATAAAATATCGTGCTTTTGTAAAATAAAGAAAATAAACAGGATGTGCGTTCTGCCTCTCCATCTCCGTGAACTTTTTTTCTGGAGCACGTCTCTAAACTTAAACAAAACTCAGCTAATACTATTCACCCAGCCATGTAGGGCTGTGCTCAGAATATCGATACAACGATACATCATTAACTTCTGGCGATGCGCGTATCGATACAGCAGCTGCCGTATCGATACTGTTGTGCTTTTGAATGTAGCCAATTCAGGGCTCGGATTTTGGCGCGTGTATTGTGCAGAATTTTAATCATTCCCGCAGCTCTCCCACTTATGCGGGAAATTCCTGTAAACATTGATTAGCATGTAGGTTGTATTAGTAAATGAAGAGATTATAAAATCAAATCAGTAGTTTTAAAACGTTCTGCGTGACGCAATTTCACAAACAGAGTGAGTTCAATGGTGCTGCGTCTTCTCTCTCGTCTCTCAAAACGGGCTGCTCAAGGCAAGCGTCAAGCGCTGCAACCGGTGAAACTACACGCTCACGTTTAGGAGTCGGACATAACGGAATACTCACTTCCATAATCGGGCCAGCATTGCATCATGACTAAAGTTTACCATTTGCGCGTCTTTAAGTCTTAACAGTTTAAACATTCAAACGATTTTAAACTATTCAGTACTTGCGCGCTCTCTGAGAGTTTTTTTCTCTGCGTGCATAGGCCTAGAGTAAGTTATGTCTTAAATAAGCATAAACGTTTTTAACAGAAACGGCAATTCGCGTTGTATAATGAAGTTAAGCGAGATATTGTGCTGTCTCTCACTTAACCCTGAGCATGTCAATCAATTGTTTCTGCATAAAAATCTGAAAATGTAATCATTTAAAATGATTTCAACATAGAAGAAATGACTTTGTTTGGTGCACATTTCAACACTTAAGTCCAAATTGTTAAATACTAGGTGTGTTTCTAGATTTAAGTTGTTACCGTTTTTGCTTTTATGGAATGTTTTAAGTTTTGTTTAGTCATTGAGCAGTGTAGACATGCTTCAGTGTCACTATAATTGTCATTTCAGTTATTGAGACAGACTTTAAAAGCAGAAGGAAGAGCCATTCTAAGCATTTTTATTTATTTAACTCATTGTTTTTTTATGACAAAAACTAAATTGTTATAATTTAAATTCCTGAAATTTAAATTCCAAATTGATCCATGTCGTGATACGTATCGTATCGTGGCTTTAGTATCGTGATGCGTATCGTATCGTGACATTGTTGGTGATACACAGCCCTACAGCCATGAGCAATGTATCTTTAAAATAATTTAAGTACTTTTAAATGATCTGATTCAAAACTAAAATAAATATTCTCCGTTTATGTCATCTATATAAAAAGAGAGAGGTGTCAGCTGTTCTATTTATCGTCCTCGCATCTCATTATTCTGGTAATGTGACACGCCCACGGAGAGCACGCTATACAAACGCAAATGATCTGAAGCAACACATTGAGACGTGTAAATGCCCACATAATCTCTATAAACACTATATTTAGTCAGATTAATATACTGTCGTCTTTGAGGAATAATCCTCGGACATTTACCTACCTCAGAACAAGTGCTGGTTTATTTTCACTTCGAGGAGCAACAGATCCAGCTGATAAGTGTGTACGTGTTTTATTCCTGTGCTTTGTTCTAATCGCGATATAGAATAACGTTAGTGTCAGTAAACGCAAAAATAGCATACTGTTTAAATTTGAATCGTGTGTGTGTGTGTGTGTGTGTGTGTGTGTGTGTGTGTGTGTGTGTGTGTGTGTAAGTGTGTGTGTGTGTGTGTGTGTGTGTGTGTGTGTGTGCGTGTGAATGAATGAATGAATGAATGAATGAATGAATGAATGAATGAATGAATGAATGAATGAATGAATGAACGCACAGATGCGCACTGTTACAGACGAAATAAAAGACAACATTTCGTTGACTAGTTTTGGATAGATTATAAAGTTTTTACTCTAAAATAGGCATCAAATAAGCTTTTGTTAGCAGTTTCTTCTCATATGTTAAATATATAGTATGTTTTGTCAATAAACTAATCAACTAAGATATTATAGTGTTTGTTTCAATGCAAGCTATATCAAAATAATGAATCCTTAACTTTGAAATATGTATGATCAAATGTATTGGCCTACTAAGACATTTATGGAAAAAGACAATTTTCTTTTCAAGATGTTTCCAACTGTAACTTTCCTTGCATTCTTTCTTGTGCGACAAACCTGAATGAAAGGCTCATTATTATGCAGGGTCTTTGTCTTCTCAGGTGTGAACCAACTATTTATTCACAAGGGGGTTGGGCAGTTGATGCCCATTCGCATATTGCCTTGGCAAACAACAAAATGTTTTTCATAATTTTAATAAATCTATTGTGTTATGTGAATGATTAGGCAGGATGATTTTCAGATCATTTTGAAGCAAAAACTCTAGGCGACAACTTCCATTAGTCAAAAGTCTCGTGGACACATATTTATTATGTGTTTTGTGGCCTTATTTCAGAAACTTTAATTTTTAGTTTTTTCAATAACCATGCATAAACAATATTCTTTCAAAAATACAAACATGTACATACATGTTGCTCACATATTATGGTAGCCCCGTTTGTGCTATATAGAATGAATTTACACCTTTGCCATTAACATGTTTATAAATAACTGAAAAAACCCAGGGAACTACACTAACCTTTTCCACTGGTGGCACTTGCGCTACTAACTTTTTCAGTTACTGGCGCAAAACATGATTTGGTCGCACAAATTATTTATAGTAAGGTATGGATAATAATGAACAATAATGAAACTGTACTGCATTAGGGGTGGAACGGTAAACAGAAGTCACGGTTGGGTTCATTCCTTGGTTCAGACATCACGGTTCGGTACGATTTCGGTACAATGGAGTGAAAAGCAAAACAAAAATGCAGAAGGCATTTTTATAAATCTCTTAAGCCTTGTATTTTTAAGTTGTATAAGTTTTATTAATAAAGGCATAGAACCAGTTTATTTGTAGTGCACTGACAATAGTTTTATATAATTAGTTTATTAATTAAATTAATAAAACAACAAAATTACCTTGATATATGTTTGGTAATTGTACCTGAATGAATTTAAAATTAATTTGCTATATTTCAGATCAATATATCTGTTTTCCTTAATTTTAATTAACCCTAACTTTATTCTCATCTGAATTATAAATAAATTATTTCCGTATAAAATAATTACCATTAAAAACACATTTGATTTTCTTTTTTAATCAATGTAGAATCATGGACGCGGGAAGTAGGGGTGCTGCAGGCTGTTGGCAAACTGTGATGACAATAAAATGATAGCTTATAAATATATCTCTGGTTGTTGTTTCTGTTCCACAACATTTTGTATGTCATGTTTGGGGTGTGGGATGAAGAGAGGGATATTTTTTGTAATTATTTAATAAATCATTATTTAAGTTATCTTCAGTGTGTAGTATTAGCCAATCAGGTGTCTTGCGAATCACGCGATTACGATTCAGCCTACACAGCAAAAAAAAAAAAAAAAAAAAAGTCTAAAAAACTGCTAGTGATCATATAACGTTAGTCTATATATCAGCGCTATAGCAATATAATTAGTTAGCTCATGGCAGAGTTTATCAGCCGAACTCCAGAGCGCAAATCTACCTTTGGTGTACCAAAATCATCGTAAGGTAGAGACACGGTGTCTTACATCTCTGCGTCTTTTTCCTGCCGCCGTGCAGGCCCAGATGGTACCCTATATGATTGTGATTAGCATGCCCATTATAAAGACACAAACCTTTTACTATCATGTCCATTGATTTTGAATAATATGCGTGAGGGAGAGAGAGAGCAAGACAGCGCATGTGTTGTGTGAAGACGTGAGAGTGCGCGCGCGTGGCCGGGGCGCTCTCTCTCTCTGCTTGTTTTCGCCCTGTCAAACGCATCAGTCATTCTACTCTACAACACTCACTGATCAAAAAAGGCTTTGGCGGGACAAAAATTTGCTTTGGCGGCCGCCAAAAACCGGACAATCCGACGGGTTTTAGAAGATTAAATACAACCCAAAAGAAACTAAAAAAACAGACCTGTCAAAATAGTCAGTTATACATTTGTGACCCATTAAAAATTAGGGTCGCAATGGCATTTCAAAAGGTCGCAAATGCGACCATTTTGGTTGCAGTGTAGTTCCCTGAAACCACAAATGTCAGTGCATGTCAAAACATCCCAAGGGCCCCAATAACACCTTGGTCCCATATATATATATATATATATATATATATATATACGCAAAATCACCTTCTCTGTTTGGCCTTTGGATTTCACTTAGTGTAATTGCGTAGTGCTTCTGGTTGAACGTCACACGCATCACACACATGACCAGCGTCGGCCAATAGTGAGCCTACGTGTGACGTATAACACAGAAGCGCTACGCAATTACACTAAGTGAAATCCAAAGGCCAAACAGAGAAGGAAGTGAATTCTTGAAGAAAGACGTTATTTTTGTTTGTTTTTTGCGCTCAAAAAGTATTCTCGTCGCTTGATAAACTTAAGACAGAGTCACTATAGTCACTTGGACTATTTTAACGATGTCTTTAATGACTTTCCGGGGCTGTCAGGTTTCATTCCCAGAAGCCTATGGAGGAGTGACCCAGCTCTCAGATTTAATCAAAAATATCTTAATTTGTGTTCCGAAGATGAACGAAGGTCTTACAGGGTTGGTACAGCATGGGGGTGAGTAATTAATGACTTAATTTTCATTTTGGGGTGAACTAACCCTTTAACTGTTTCAGAATGATCAGGAGTTGTCTTACATTTGAATGTGCTCATGTATTTCTGAGCACTATGATCCTGTCCCACCTGTCGTACTGCACCACTGTTTGGTCCCAGACCAGCCAAAATACTCTAAAGCCTATTGAGAGGCTTTATAACCGGGCCCTACGTTTATAGAACACTAACTCAACATGCCAGACTAAAGCCCGACTTTAGAAAAATGCATAGGGCCACTCGGCGTGGTGTGCCAAAACACTTAATTATAAACTTACTTCAAAATAATGTCAAAACGCTTTGTGAAATTTTGAAAAGCCGTGCACGCATTAAGGCCACTGGAACTAATGAACAACGGAAACGCTGGTTTTGATTTTATTGTTTGTCCTTTAAACGTGCCTGTTGCATATCTCTATTTTATATATTTTATATGGTCTATTGGTGAAGTAGCCTATAGCATTGATTACTGTGGAGGGAGGGGTGTGGGGATTAAAATAATTCAGCACAAGCAGGGATGTTTAGACCAGAAGGAAATCCCCGTCTACCCTGGCAAATCGCACCTAGCTTAAAACCATGTTTTTAAAAAATGCAGGCTACAGGGAATAAAAAAAACAAACAAATTAAACATCAGAATAAACAAATAATAATTATATATATATATATATATATATATATATATATATATATATATATATATATATATATATATAGAGAGAGAGAGAGAGAGAGAGAGAGAGAGAGAGAGAGAGAGAGAGAGAGAGAGATGACAGATAAACTTTTGTCGTTAGCCAAATAATGCACCGCCGTGTTTGTCAAACTCTTAATTCAACATGACAGAATAAAACCCAACTTTAGAAAAATGCATAGCACCACTCGGCGTGGTGTGCTATAACAGTTAATTATAAACTTCAATATTTCATTCAAAATAATCTCAAAATGCTTTGTGACATTTTGAAAAGCCGTGCATGCAAAATGGTAGTGTAAAATGGAAATGCATGGTAATTTTATTTGATAAATATAAGCAAAAAACTATATGGTGTAACAGAGTTTTAGAACTAGACAATCCTAACTCTCTGCATTAAAAATAGGCTATACAATGCATTAATAGGCTAATATATAATTTACAGTAGTCCATGTTTGTTCGGGATTTGAACCCGTGTCATCTAAATGATCGAACCGTAAGTTCTAACACTCGGCCATGAATTTACTCACTAAGAAATGCCCAAACGTTCATTTCTCCAGTGTGTGTGTTCGCTCACATTAACACAAAGCGCTCTTCATTCATCTCATTCCTCAATAGAATAGTAAAAATAATTAGATTCATTGCACCGAATTTATTTTTGTTTGTTAATTTTGTTATTAATTTGTTTTTGTTTTTTTGTTATCGGGCTGAATCAGGCTTATGTCGCCCACCGACGTCTAGGCCTACAATATGCAATATAGGCTATATTGTTCTCGTTTCTATTCTTAACTTTTCATTCTATTTTTCTGTCCTAAATTTTTTTAATTCTTTTTTATCATAGTTGTAGTATTTCATCCTTACTTTTAATTGACATTAACCCCACTTACATTTCAAAATGCGGCAATTGCTGCTGTTTTGCACAATATGCCTTTGACCCACCTGGCGGTGATTTTGCGAATTACTTTGAAAAGCGACTGGTTTATTTTTGAAACCAGTCGGTGGTTTGCCACGGCGGTAATAGGCATTCTGGTTGACTGCCTACTGTAGTTAACTAATATGTAACAAATTAAACCTTACTGTAGCGTTAGCAAATAATCCATCTCTGTGAGTCATGTAATGCAAGTGGATTCAAAAACCACAACAAAGTGAACACGACAGTAATACATAAACCCCAGCTGAGGAATCAATGCTTCTGAAGTGAAACAATAGGTGTAAGAAATACAAATATTTAAAACTTTTTACAATATAAACCTTTGCTTCCGGCCAACATACACATTCATGAGTTCATGATTGACTTAAAAGTCAGCACATTTTGAAGTAATATAATGATATAAGCGAATTGTGAAACTCACAGGGAATGCCTCTCATGTTAGCTTCAGAATGCACTTGTGTCACCTCACGACAATATCATTAACCCGTGTAGGACCATTGGCTGGAAGTGAGTGTTTATAAACTTTAAAAGTGTAAAATATTCACATTTTATTTTTGATTAATTCACTTCCGTCACAACGATCATTAGTTATTAACTTAGGGGACGGTAACACGACACCGTTCGAACAAGAAACCCTTAATGCGATCCGGCCGCTCATTTGCACAAAACAGTGCCTTCCGCGTAGCCACATGAACCGTAATTATCCCGACAACGTTTTATCTGTACGTAACAGAGGTAAAGGGAAGGAGACCTTCACAGGGGAAAGACTAGTGGACAATTCAGGACTGCATTGTCGTCGTGTCCAGGCGCAGTTCCTTTATCAGATCCGGATACCGGATAAACCCCGGGATAAACCGAGAGACTAATATTAGCTTAGACGCCATCCTTCTTATGATGTAACGAGTACATCAGGATTTATGGGAAGTGTTCCTTGTTCCGGCTGACCTAATCTGTGCAGCCTAACATTGAATTTTAGCAATCTATAATGTGTTATGTGTATGCTAGGTCAAAGAGATGTGTTTTTAGTCTAGATTGAAAAATTATTTTAATTTGTGTCGTGTGAATTACAGTTGTTCACTTTGTGTGAATTTTTACAAGATGCTTTTTCTGCCCATCAGGGCTGTAGAGCTCAAGCTTATCACACACCTTCTCCAATCTGTCTGTTTCTCCCGCCATGGTTTATAGATTTTGAGAAAAAGAATAGTGATTAGCTGTAGTACAACATACAACACATAAATGTCTGATATCAATATCTTTAGCATAATTTTCACGTATGCACTTTGTAATATATTAAAGAAACTAAGCTCATATTGTCACAGCTGCGAGTGCGCTTGTACGCCAGCAGAGGACACTCTTACCGCTCACTCTACACACATCATGGACTCAGTTTCCCACAATGCTTTGCCTGTCATCTGTGTAATCATTTGCAGCCGTTTCCCATCACCTCATTATCCCTCAGTCTCACTTCCTATTTACCCAGTTCAGTTGTTTGCCTCATCGCAAAGTCTTGTCTAAAGTTCCACGGCATTACTGAGCTTTTTCTTTGTTTTCTTGTTCCCTTTCGAGGGAACTCAAACTGCGTAGGTTATGAAATCTAAAAAAAGATTAAGAGGATCTTAATCAGGGACACCAAACTGTTCAGCCTGCACCCAGTTATAATGAGTTGGTGGAGGTTTCAACGCGGGCTGTGGCCTAGCTCGATATTTCTTGGCCACAAGAGTGTATGGAAACGCGTGCTAAAAGCAAACTTGATGAGCGCTTCCTGCCGCTCTTGTGGCCAAGAAATATCACTCTTGTGCAGCACCGCACACAACCTTCACGCCGGTCTCACCCTGTCTTCCCGGATTTACACAGCTCATTGTGTAAATCCTGGAACCGGCCTTTTTCAGCGTGCCTGTTAACCCCCCGATTTTAAATTATAGTGATGTCGTGGGGGTTAGGGAAAAGGGATATGGGATGATGCCTCGGGTTGAGGAAGCGTTAGCTAGCTACCTTTCACCCGACCTTGCCTCATCCCTGAAGACACCAGCGCTGCCTTCTAAGCCTTGCCGCACCACATCTGCTTTCATGGGCAGGGCGTATATGGTGGCAGGTCGAGCTGGTGCGAGCCTGCACACTATGGCCATTTTGCAGGCCTACCAAGCTGACCTGTTGAGGGACATGGACCAAGGCGATGGTTCCTCACCCGATGATATCGCCGAGCTTCGCAGAGCCTCAGATTTGTCGCTCCGGGTTACCAAGGAGACGGCCCGTTCAATTGGTCGCTCCATGTCAGCCCTGGTAACCACGGAATCACATCTGTGTCTCATCCTGTCCGGCATTAAGGAGAAGGACAGGGCCTTCCTCCTTGATGCACCTGTTTCAGCCTCAGGTCTGTTTGGTGATGCTGTCAATGCTGTAGTTGACAGGTTCCAGGATGCTAAAAAACAGGCCGAAGCTTTTAAACGATATCTCCCTCACCGTTCAAGGTCAAGGAGGGCGGCTGCTAGAGAACAGCCGCAGCCGGCTTCCAGTTCCTCTTACCGTCAGGCACAAAAGGCTAGTGTAGCTCCCCCTCAAAGAGCTTGGGAATCTAGACGTCACTCCTACCCGCAGCATCCTGAGAAGACGGATCTGATGACTGTCCTTCAGTCCAGGAAGGCTAAGGGAAAGAGGTCCTAACTTATATGAGACCTCAAAGCCCCCCCGAGAGAGAGCGATTGTGGTCCCCTCTCTCGCCGGTCCCTCAGGGAGCTGGCATCAGTATCCCGCCGTCTTTGACGCTTCGGGACACGCTAGCTCCCAGCGAGCACACACTGGTCTGTCTGCCCCAAAGGCTTGCAGTCAGTTAGTGTTCGGGTTCGCACACTGTGGGTCATTGTCGGTTTTCCCCTGCCGGTCTTCCGCTTCAGGGTGCCGTCAAGGACTTGCGCAAAACACTGGACACCAGCCCAGAGGGGCTGGTTCCCTTGGTGAATTTCGTAGAGGCTTGGCAAAACCTCACAAACATTTCTCCATGGGTCCTGCACACTGTAGAAGTTGGGTACAGACTGCAGTTCCAGGTCCGCCCACCAAAGTTCAATGGGGTGGTCTGGACTTCAGTTCACCCAGAGCAGGGTCTGGTGTTGGAACAGGAAGTTCACCCGCTGCTGGAAAAAGGGGCCATAAAGCATGTTCCCCCACCAGTCAGGGAGTCCGGGTTCTACAGCCGGTACTTCATAGTTCCCAAGGAAGATGGAGGGATTGTGTCCAATTTTAGATCTAAGGCACTTGAACCGGTCTTTGAGGAGGTTCAGGTTCAAGATGCTCACCATTCCCATCATCGTGAGTCAAATCCAATCTGAGGATTGGTTTGTCACAATAGATCTAAAGGACGCATACTTTCACGTCTCCATCATTCCATCTCACAGGAGGTTCCTGAGGTTTGCTTTCGGGGGCGAAGCATACCAATATCGGGTTCTTCCATTCGGCCTAGCACTCTCCCCTCGTACGTTCACCAAGTGTATGGATGCAGCTCTGGCCCCACTGAGGCTCCAGGGCATCCAAGTGCTGAATTATATCGACGACTGGCTCATACTGGCCGAGTCTCGAGAGTTGGCAGTTCGGCATCAAGATGTCGTCCTTGGCCACATTCAGCGCTTGGGGTTGAGGCTCAACACAAAGAAGAGCATGTTGACACCCGCCCAACGAACTACGTTCTTGGGGGTGGTAATGGGACTCAACGACAATGCAGGAACACATGTCTCCTGCACGCATCGAGTCCATATTAACCACACTAACCAGGGTGAAGCTAGACCACACCATCACAGTAAAACACTTCCAGAAGGTGTTGGGTCTCATGGCAATAGTGTCCAGCGTTATACCTTCTGGCCTGCTACACATGAGAGCCCTGCAGTGGTGGTTGAAAGCCAAGGGGTTTTCCCCGAGGGGAAATCCGTTCTGTTTGATAAGGGTTACGCGCAGGTGCCTTCGTTCCCTTTCAATGTGGAAGAAACCTTGGTTCGTTTCCCAGGGTCCCAAGTTGGGAGCATTATGTCGCCGAGTATCCATTTCGACAGATGCCTCCCTCACGGGCTGGGGCGCGGTCATGGAAGGCCGCTTTTCGAGAGGTCACTGGCAGGACCATAATTTCTCTTGGCACATAAATTGCCTAGAAATGTTGGCGGTGTTCCGAGCTCTGAGCTACGTCAGTGGTGTCCTATTTAAACCGCCAGGGGGGGTCTGAGGTCGCGCCCTCTGTGCAGACTGGCGCATCAGATCCTCCTGTAGTCCCAGCGGAGACTGTCGTATCTCAGGGCGATGTATGTCCCGGGGGACCAGAACCAGGGAGCAGACATGCTGTTGAGGCAGGGGCTGAGGCCTGGGGAATGGAGACTGCACCCCGAGGTGGTGGAGTTAATATGTGAGAGGTTCGGCCCAGTGGAAGTGGACTTATTTGCGTCTCGAGAGACGACTCACTGCCCACTGTGGTTCTCCCTCACGCATCCAGCCCCGCTGGGGTTGGATGCTATGGTACAGACGTGGCAGAGGCTGCGTATGTACACCTTTCCCACGATTGCTCTGCTCCCAGGAGTTCTGGAAAGGGTCCGTCGAGACGGGGTCAGCCTACTATTAGTAGCCCCGTTTTGGCCGGCCCGAGTATGGTTTTCGGACATCATCCCGCTTCTGGCAGACCCGCCATGGCAGATCCCTCTGAGAAGGGAGGCGGGGGGGGCTCAGTTCTCCTCCCTCAGCCCAAGCTGTGGAAACTGTGGGTCTGGCCCCTGAGGGGGCACAGTACCTAGAAGCCGGCCTGTCAGCAGAAGTGGTTGAAACTATACTCACTTCCAGAGCTCCCTCCACGAGGGAGTTATACGGCCTTAAGTGGAATGTTTTTTCCATTTGGTGCAGAGAGCGTGAATTGGACCCAGTTCACTGCCCAGTGGCTTCAGTACTGGAGTTTCTCCAAGACCGCTTTTCTACCGGGCTTACCCCGTCCACACTCAAGGTTTATGTGGCTGCCATTGTGGCATTCCACGCTCCTCTGAGTGATGGTCCTCTAAGGGAAGCATCACCTGGTCGTACGTTTCCTCCATGGAGCCAAGAGGATGACAATTTCCACCTCAAGGCATATAATTTCCTAGTGGCCGGAGCTCTGGAGTGGAGGATGGTCTCCACGACCTCAGTTGAGAGACCAGATTCTATGAGCTATAGGCCAAGCCCACAACCTCCATAGATCTGGGCGGGGGTGAAGTATTGACCCACTCGCCTGAGAGAGAAAGTCCCTCCTGATCAGAATCTCCAGAGGAGAGCCGTCGAGGAGAGAAATTAGGTCCGCAAACCAAACTCGGGCCGGCCAGTACGGGGCTACCAACAGTAGACTGACCCCGTCCCGGCGAACCCTCTCCAGAACTCCTGGGAGCAGAGCAATGGGGGGAAATGCGTACAGGCGTGACCTCGGCCACTCCTGTACCATCACGTCCAACCCTAGCGGGGCTGGAGGACATAGGGAAAACCACAGATGACAGTGTGATGTTTCCCTGGATGCAAATAAGTCTACCTCGGCACGACCGAAATGTTTCCAAAGATAGCTCCACCACCTCGGGATGGAGTCTCCACTCCCCGGGCCTTGGCCCCTGCCTTGACAGGATGTCCACCTCCTGATTCAAATACCCCGGGATTTAAATCGCCCTCAATGAAAGAAGCTTCCCCTGGGACCATATAAGGATCTGGCGAGCCAGCTTGTATAATGGGTGCGAACGCAGACCCCCCTGATGGTTTATATAAGAGACCACCGATGTGTTGTCTGACCGGACCAGCACATGGTGACCTCTCAGGTCTGGGAGGAAGTGTCTCAGGGCCTGAAACACTGCCATCATTTCTAGACAATTTATGTGCCATTGAAGATGATGGTCCTGCCACAGACCCTGGGAAGAGCGACCACTCATGATCGCCCCCCAGCCTGTGAGAGAGGCGTCCGTCGTTAGCGTTACACGACGACATGGAGCCCCCAACACAGGTCCCAAGGACAGGAACCAAGATTCTTTCCACATAGCCAGGGCACGGAGACACCGCCGCATGACCCTGATCTTGCGGAGCGGGTTTCCCCTCGGGGAGAACCCCTTGGCCCTGAGCCACCACTGCAGTGGTCTCATGTACAGTAGGCCGCAAGGTATAACGTTGGACGCTGCTGCCATCAGACCCAGAATTCTCTGATATTCTTTTACAGTGAGTGACTGGCCTAGCTTTGCCTGTTTGACGGCTACGAGAATCGAAGCTATACGAGCAGGAGACAGACGTGCCTGCATCGTTGTCGAATCCCACACCACACCGAGAAATAGCTCCTCTGTAGTGGAGAAAGCACGCTCTTCTTGGTGTTGAGCCTCAACCCCAACTTTTTTATATGGGAGAGCACGACATCTCGTTGCCGAATCGCCTGATGCTCCGATTGAGCTAGGATCAACCAATCGTCGATATAATTTAAAATGAGGATGCCCTGGAGTCGCAGCGGAGCCAGAGCTGCATCCATACATTTCGTGAAAGTTCGGGGAGACAGTGCTAGGCCAAACGGAAGAACCCGATATTGGTACGCTTCGCCCCCGAAAGCGATCCTCAGGAACTTCCTGTGTTGTGGAAGGATGGAAATGTGGAACTTTGCGTCCTTTAGGTATATCATGACAAACCAGTCCTCGGACCTGATCTGTGACACGATTTGCTTGAGAGTAAGCATTTTGAATTTGAGCTTCCCTACTGAGCGATTTAAAAGGCACAGATCTAAAATTGGACGCAACCCCCCAACCTTTTTTGGAACAATGAAATATCGGCTGTAATAACCCAACTCTCTGCTGGGAGGAAGAACTCGTTCTATGGCCCCCTTCAGCAGGAGAGTTTTTACCTCCTGTTCCATAACCAGAGCCTGCTCGGGGCCCACAACTGTGGGCAGAACCCCTCTGAAGCGAGGCGGGCGTGATCTGAACTGAATCGCATACCCATGCTCGATAGTTTGCAGGACCCACTGAGACACATTTGGAAGGCTTTTCCACTCTGCCAAAAATTCTACTAAGGGTACCAGCCTCTCGAGGCTGGCCTTTGGAGTATTTTGAGAGGCAGACATATATAGTGTCTCTTTATAGTTTTTTTATATGTGAAAAACTCCTGCCTAGCAATACTATGGACAGACAAAAACACTTTTGGGACACAGACTGATATATTCACACACAGAGCGCTTGCTGAAGACTCAGAAGCTGACGCGCTTGTGTTTTGGGGTGCTTATATAGTTTCCTGGTCGATGACGTCACCCGCCTATGACGTTCCGTCTCGCCCTTGGACTGTTTCCATACTTGCTTCATGACGTACTCACGCAGGGGCGTTCCCAATGCGTTGTCACGCAGCTCGAGTTCCCTGATAGGGAACTATATTGTTTGTTTAATGCTAATTATATAATAAAAAGAAAGATTATTTAAACTAAATACAGTCTGTGCTTGCAAAGATAACATGGCTCTATAAGTTTAATTTTTGTTTAGTCAATTTGCTTCCACATTGCCTGAAAGGAAATACTTTATAGCAAAGAAACCCTGTTGCAAAAAAAACCCCAAAAACGTCTGAATGCAGATAAACGATGTGTGAGATGAGCGTTAGCTATATATATTATAATAAAATGAACATTACATTGTTTTAACAGCGCTTTATATAGATATAACTGTCAGGCCCACTGGAGCCTCATCACTAGGGCACGCATGCATTAAGTAGTTTAACGGAGCAAAGTATAACATAAATACTACCCAACCTAAATGGTGCAAAAAAAAAGTTGTTACTAATTTGAATAAGTTCACTCAGTTCAAGTAACAGAGAAAAAAGGCAGATAATCTAACAAAAATTCTGCATATCAGAATGCTATTGGTAAATCAGGCGGCCATGTGGGCCAGTTCGTATTGATCTCACAAATCTCTGTTATTATTAATGAAACTGATTGCACAACCAATCTTTCATAATATATACACTTTGTTTGCTATAATCAGATGATTTGCCAGTATCCAGAATTCAGCACTGTACAAAAAGTCCATTTTGAGCGGTGAGGGGATTCTATCTTAAATGCATCTGATTGGCCATTGCGTTCAAGAAATCAACACATATGTCTGTGATTGGTTACATTGTTCAACGCTGCAAACACAGAGACTCTGGCCTGTAAATCGTTTCTATTTTATTTTAGTTGTTCTTGCTGCTTTTGTTTAACAAATGAATGACAATTTATTAATTTTAAGATGTTCAATTTATAGATTTATATTTTGCGGGAGTCCCGCAAATCGTTTTATTCTTCCGAAACCAGCACACACACGAGTGCATTACCGCCCGCGTCCGCACTCGGCCATCAGATCTATATTCCTGTGCCGCACTCATTGCGTTGGGTCCCGTGGGAGTGCAGGTAAATTTAGTCTACATGCAGACATCTGGGAGACTCCCGCATATTGATAGCGTCTCCCTGATGCCCGCAAATTAGTTCAAATCTCCGCACACGCAGGGCA
Source organism: Chrosomus eos (assembly GCA_036326025.1). NCBI lineage: Eukaryota > Metazoa > Chordata > Actinopteri > Cypriniformes > Leuciscidae > Chrosomus > Chrosomus eos. Next base: position 45,990,497 of record CM070825.1, read on the forward strand.
GAGAGGGAGAGACCTTACGTGTGTCTCTCGCTCTCTCCCTCTCTGCTATGCACACGCTATGTATGTTTTGTGCGCAGTATACCTAGCACACAAGCTGTAGCCGACAGCGTTAGCTCTAAATAGACGTTGATGCGTTTTTGACCGAAACACAGCAGGTATGTCCGCAACAACAACTCCAAAAAAAAAACCTCACCGTAATAAATAGCCTACTAATTCCCAGCTGGCTCGTCGTTTTGAGTTCGCAGAGACAGAGTCACAGGATGTTTCCTTTTTAAGATGCTCATTCATAGTAGTTGTGCCGCCATGGTATGCCATTTCAGCTTTGTATAATGAACAAAGCACCTTTCTGTTCAGCCGTAGTTTAAAGTATTCCCATATTTAATATTATAAAATATTTATTTAAACGTAAATAATTAATGTGACGCGTCGACGCATTTCATGCGTGTCGACGTATTTGCATAGTCCACGTAATTGATTACGTCGACACGTCGTTGCGGCCCTACTCTCAAGTAAACTAACCCTGGAACAGAACCGGCTCCGGAGCTGCTATGGCTCCTTACATACCCTGAAAGTTACCTCTGTTTGTGGAGCCGAAAGTTGAGGTTATTCGCTTACTCATGAAGTGGATTCAACTTTTCTGTAAATAACTTCGCAGAGATCTTTGATTCAGAAACAATTAGACTTTATTCTGGAACGCCGCTCCGTTCCATAGAACAGCGCTCCAACAGAGCCGAGCGCTCTGGCCATCCGGCCCACTGGCGCTCTCGAGTCTTTTTGGGTTCAGAGTTAAATACATACATCATCTTCCATAGAAGGTAACACATCCTATAGATGGGTGAAGGTCCTGTACCATGTGACATCTTAGAATAGAGTTGACTGCTGCCTCAACCTTTAAGGTCTTGTTACAGGCACACAGAGGAAATCCAAAGTCAAACACAGAGAAATAAATAATTGTGTATTCTTATAAGGCTAAATTACTTGTTTTTTAAATAATAAAATCTTCAACATTCCCTCCTCTGGGGCTTACAAGCCCCACATTCACTATCCTTTTCCCAGAGTGTAGTTTCAAAATCCAGCTCCTTCAGTTATGCTACCTAGTGACTCAATTTGAGTCACTCATTCTCCTTTCCAATTACTGGATGAAGCCACCACACTCCGGCGGAGCATGAGAACCAAACATCTTTCTCCATACATTTTTCTTTCTTTCAGTTATTTTGCTTTTCTTTTCATAGAGAAAGTAAAAGATTCTCTGCTCGCTAGAGATTGTTATAAGCATGAGCGTGTAGTTTTGTTCAGCCTTGCCTGTGGTTGTCACAGTTATGTCACACATAAAAGTCTCTTATACTATTAAAAGTGTTCTTGCAGTGTAGACTTTTTCGACCCAGACACTTTACGCATCATCATCTTCTTCGTCCTCCTTCTCGAGGTACTTGAATCAACATCCAGGGTTGTAGATATCAATTTGGTTGCCCTCAAATTAGTTTTCATTATCTTTTTTCCGCATTTCCATTCGCTTAACCGTGAATTTCCAATTAGTGATCTTAATATACAAGTACACAACAGAATAATAACCCACTTTCAATATAACCCTAATTTTCCCATCTTTATATTAAGTTTTCCTTAAGTTCTGCTCTTAAGTTTTCTTTAACTTAATCGTAATTACTGCGCAATATTATTTAGTAAACTGCAACAATGATCTCCTAAAATAATTCATTCTACTTTTTTCATCTAATTGTTCTTCTCCTAATGCAGACAAAGAATTATAATAAATCTCTGCTTATTATAGTTGTCTAATTTATTCATTATGCATTTTTGTTTTGCATGATCCATATGACTATTAGTTCAAAATATGGCTGGGTAAAAATAACTCTCTTATTTTTATCACTTTTTATCAAAGAATATCAATTCTTAAATTCAAAGAATCCCTCTTTTAGTCAGTCATTTTTTAGCTGATGAACGAACAGAACATTGTAGTGTACCTTTCTATTCAATAAATCACTTTGTTTTGCATTTTGTCAAAGTTTTTCATTTCCCATTCTGTCTATTTTATTACCAAATTTAAACAGTAAATACCATTTTGACTTTTTAATCTCACGTGATGCTTCCTATTTTCATTGTAGCTCTTCAGTTCAAGACTCCCTTAACTGAATACTTTTTTTTTTTCTTTTCTACTAATTTCTAAATAAACTATCATGAATAAACTAATTATCGGTATGTCTCATAAACTCTAACTAAGCTTCAGAGCAATGTTGCATTTACCTCATAAAAGTCATTCAATAAACTCTTTAGACAATTAGAAAAATAACTCTAGAGAACAACTTTTTGCACTCTCACATATTCCTTATATGTACATTTCTTTTTCTGTATTTCTAACAATCTAAAAGGTTTTATATCAACCATTTAAACCATTAGAATTATAACTTAATTATTATTAAAACTTTTCTTTAATATCAAAACTTCCTTGTGTTCGTATGCAACTTATTTTTAATCTTCAATACTTCTGTTTAGCTGACCCATTATCTAACCTTATTATTGATAGACTTCCAATCTAAGGATCACTTCTCGGTTAGAGATTTAATTTCTGTTCCTGACCCTCCTCTGTTGATTTCATTGCTTTTACCCATCTATATCATGATACATATTCCTTACCACATGTTTTAATAGTTCTTCTGATACTGCATATGGCCTATTTTTGTCACTGTTCTTTTCTTAACTTTGTTTTTGCCACAAATGTCACAATACTTTGCAAAAATGCCTTTAATTTAAAATGCCTTTAATTTTGCCTTAATTTTAATTTCCTTAATATAATTTTGCCTTAATTTAATTAATTTGCCTTTATTTTAATTCCTTATCTTACTTGCCTTTATTTTAATTCCTTATCTTACTTAATTCCTTATCTTACTCTCCCCCTATGCGCAATACCATTGCGCATTTGGATTGAGACTATTCAAAAGTATTGTTGGTTCAATAATCTATGCTTCATGTGAATGCCAAATATTCATTTTTTGGACCCCCCTCTGGTGCAATTTAAATTCTTTAGAATGTCCTGTTTGTTATTGTTTCAATAACTTCCTGTAAGTCTATAAACTTTCTATAAACACTATTTTGATTTAATTTTATAATTAGTCAATAGCATATTGAATCAATTCATAATCTTTCAAATTAAAATTTAATCATTTTTAATACCTAATGTTAATACTTGCTTCAATTTCAACTGTAGTCTTAAATTAATTTCGTATACCCTTGTATTGCCCAATTGCATCTTAATACCCATTAAGATTTATTTCAAAGTTCTTTTTAGTTAAAACTATTTTTTTTCCTTGTCATGAATTGTCTTAATTCCCACTATGCTATATCACTTTCTTAAATTAAACGTTATCATTATTTTAGTTTCTTTTCTTAACTTGTCATTATCATTGTTTTTAACTTGCTTTAATATGTTTTTCTCTTCAATCATTTTTTCTGGTGGGGTTATTATTAAGTTGTTACTGACTTTATTCAAGGGCTTTTTAGGAAAGTTTGGTTGAAGTTGACTTTTGTTTGAGGTTTTACTCATCTCTGTTGCGTGTCTCTTCTTTGCACCGCTTTTCTCATTCCTGCGTTTCTGGTGAAGTTTGTCTTCTTTTTTTTTCATGATTTGATTTCTCTGTTAGCTTTCTCGTCTTTCATCTTTACAGCTTTGGCCAGGTGATGGTGCCTTTGCAATGGACTTTTCTCTGTCAGCATGTCCTTGATCCCACACTCCCTTGGTGGAGGTTGCTGACGTCTATTGGTGTATTTTAAGTTGGCATGGAGTCAAGTGTCACCTGTTGATCTCTGCACAAGCTTCTTCTGAAATCACAAAACACAGTTAATGGTTCATTTTATTTACTATTTTTCAGCCTTGTCCCAGAAACCGGCCTGGAATTGAGCTGCTACTATCTGTAAAATAAAGCTTAATTACTTTTGTTAGTGACAACAACATATAATTTCAATCTTCTGCTTATCTGTCCCACTGTCCTTCTGAATGTTGTTCCCTGTAAGAAGGTCATGTGGGCTGAGTGGTATCCTGGCCCTTTCATTAACAGCAGGACTTTAATCCATATATTCCTATTCATTTTCCATATAGTTCAGCTGTTTATCATTATAATTGCAATTTCTTTACATTTTTCTCATAATAATCTTCCCATATAGTTTTACAATTAGTCAATTCACCTCAGTTATTTCTCTTTGTCATTTCCACTAACAGCACACTGTTTATTAGGCATCTGGATACACTCAACCCACTTTGGTGCAAGACAAAGGTTATCAGACAATATTTCATACTTTTTGACATACTTTTTTTCTTAACTTTGTTTTTGCCACAAATGTCACAATACTTTGCAAAAATGCCTTTAATTTAAAATGCCTTTAATTTTGCCTTAATTTTAATTTCCTTAATATAATTTTGCCTTAATTTAATTAATTTGCCTTTATTTTAATTCCTTATCTTACTTGCCTTTATTTTAATTCCTTATCTTACTTAATTCCTTATCTTACTCTCCCCCTATGCGCAATACCATTGCGCATTTGGATTGAGACTATTCAAAAGTATTGTTGGTTCAATAATCTATGCTTCATGTGAATGCCAAATATTCATTTTTTGGACCCCCCTCTGGTGCAATTTAAATTCTTTAGAATGTCCTGTTTGTTATTGTTTCAATAACTTCCTGTAAGTCTATAAACTTTCTATAAACACTATTTTGATTTAATTTTATAATTAGTCAATAGCATATTGAATCAATTCATAATCTTTCAAATTAAAATTTAATCATTTTTAATACCTAATGTTAATACTTGCTTCAATTTCAACTGTAGTCTTAAATTAATTTCGTATACCCTTGTATTGCCCAATTGCATCTTAATACCCATTAAGATTTATTTCAAAGTTCTTTTTAGTTAAAACTATTTTTTTTCCTTGTCATGAATTGTCTTAATTCCCACTATGCTATATCACTTTCTTAAATTAAACGTTATCATTATTTTAGTTTCTTTTCTTAACTTGTCATTATCATTGTTTTTAACTTGCTTTAATATGTTTTTCTCTTCAATCATTTTTTCTGGTGGGGTTATTATTAAGTTGTTACTGACTTTATTCAAGGGCTTTTTAGGAAAGTTTGGTTGAAGTTGACTTTTGTTTGAGGTTTTACTCATCTCTGTTGCGTGTCTCTTCTTTGCACCGCTTTTCTCATTCCTGCGTTTCTGGTGAAGTTTGTCTTCTTTTTTTTTCATGATTTGATTTCTCTGTTAGCTTTCTCGTCTTTCATCTTTACAGCTTTGGCCAGGTGATGGTGCCTTTGCAATGGACTTTTCTCTGTCAGCATGTCCTTGATCCCACACTCCCTTGGTGGAGGTTGCTGACGTCTATTGGTGTATTTTAAGTTGGCATGGAGTCAAGTGTCACCTGTTGATCTCTGCACAAGCTTCTTCTGAAATCACAAAACACAGTTAATGGTTCATTTTATTTACTATTTTTCAGCCTTGTCCCAGAAACCGGCCTGGAATTGAGCTGCTACTATCTGTAAAATAAAGCTTAATTACTTTTGTTAGTGACAACAACATATAATTTCAATCTTCTGCTTATCTGTCCCACTGTCCTTCTGAATGTTGTTCCCTGTAAGAAGGTCATGTGGGCTGAGTGGTATCCTGGCCCTTTCATTAACAGCAGGACTTTAATCCATATATTCCTATTCATTTTCCATATAGTTCAGCTGTTTATCATTATAATTGCAATTTCTTTACATTTTTCTCATAATAATCTTCCCATATAGTTTTACAATTAGTCAATTCACCTCAGTTATTTCTCTTTGTCATTTCCACTAACAGCACACTGTTTATTAGGCATCTGGATACACTCAACCCACTTTGGTGCAAGACAAAGGTTATCAGACAATATTTCATACTTTTTGACAAAGATCAGCTCCTCTTGATATGCTGTAAAGAAAGTCAGATATGTTATGCTGCAAAGACAGTCAAATATTATGCTGCAAATAAAGTCAGATATGTTATGCTGCAAAGAAAGCAAGTTATGTTATGCGCTGCGCAATTATGGCACTGGTTTTTCAATTTTTGTTTTCTTTTTCATTTTTTTTTTGTTTTTTCATATTGCCACTATAGTTTCAACCAGGACATTTAATCAAATCCATCCATGGTCATTATTTTATTGGGCATATTTTGCCCTGTGGGCCCACATGTTATAGTTTCAATACAGCTGTATTGGCAAAATAATTGATTTGCCTTGGTATTTCTTCCACACAATCTGTCTCTCTCTCCGTTCATACTCAGTCATTCCCACACACACTGTCATACGAGCTGGCCAGCATTCTTTCAGGTTGTGGTCTAAATTTTGCCACAAGGTCCAGTCAGGTCAACACAGCTATGTCCACAAAAATGTCAGCGCTGAGAAGTGTCTTTGGGTTTAGTTAAAACATTTTTTCTTTTACAAATTCTAATAGCCTAAGTACTTTAGAATAGTAGGCCTGTCAATTGTATTTTTTCAAATGCCTTTGTTCTTTTTTAATTTGTTGGTCTATTTTTTCCTATTCTTTTTGATTTTTTGCTCATGAGCTGTTTTAAGAAGAAAATAGGAGATCTCTTCATAGTCTTGGATCCATGGCCAATAACATTTGCATTCTCATTATCCCAGTTTTTACAACGTTTGTGATTTCATAATTTTGGACTTTTTGAGTAATTTTTTCTCCAATCTAAGTTACCAAAACAAAATGGAGTGACCAGTATCATTGTTTTGCCAACAATAATAATTATTCTTTGACATTTAGTGTCTTTCTTTTCTTTGCCATGTAATAATTATATCATGCTTTTTGCCCTATATTTGTTTCATCTAATAGCCCTCACTATACCAAATCCAGCCTCCGTTTTAATTGTTTGATAATTTTAGCACACACTTTTCTCTTTCAGAAAGCTTTCTTTTCTTTTTTTATAGGGCTGGATTTAACCTGAGAAAGGAGCAGAGAGGGTTAGTTAGCAGAGAATAAAGAAGTGCTTGTGAGACCAGTGAATAATCAGAATGAATAAAGTTAATCTAATAATTAACTAAATTTGAAGCAGTCTCTTTTGAGTGATCTTTGGAGTTTGACACACCTGTGTTGTTCGTAAGGCAAGGGTATCAGTCAGTTTCTCTGTTTTTAGATATCTCAGTCTCTTAAAGTTCCATGGCTGCCTGTGTCATCAGCCTAGCTGTCACTCAAAGGTCTTGGTGTTGCAGACTGGAATTTAGGCTCTGCTGTTTCTCTGCCTCTTCTGAGTTTAGGCGTTGATAGAGTTTGCCACAGCTTTGCACCTCAGGTTTTTCCCCTTTGTCCTGAGGAAAAAGTCTTTAGTGAAATACCATTTCCAGTTTTAATCAGTCTTTTCTCCATGTTGAGTTTGCAGAAAGTTTCTTCAGGAGGGAGATGAAACCCCTCACACACTCTTCTTCTCTCTGCAATTTCTTTTTCTGTGTCTCTGACCTTTGCCCTCTTGTTGCTTCCATTCGACACTGTCACTGAAGCCATCTGTAATTTGAACACTCAGAGATCTGCATGAATCGAATTGAACTTTTCCAAATAATAATTCAAACTGTCCTTGAGCTTTTAGCTCTTTATCTAAAGTCTTTATCTCTTTATTTCACTTTTTAACCATATTTTCACTAGTTCTTTAATATAAAAATCACTGGTTGACAACCGCAGTTCCTCTATTCTGTTTTTTAGTAAAGCAAATTCTTCGTTGCAGCAGGAAAATTTCTTCTTGGCAATATCAGCAATAATCTAACTTTAATTATCTGAGTATAATCCAATTAAATAATTTTTCCTATCATAAAATCAGCCTTCAATCTTTCTCCTATATGCATGCTGCTTAAAATAATCTCACATGGTGAAAAAACTTTTTCCTCAGCCATTTTCAACAATTCCCATTTACTACAGTTCTAAGATTGAAGACTGAAAGACTGAAACTTGGTCACCCAATTTTGTTCACATACTGCACAAGTTATTTTTTCTTTAGCACAAACTTAATCTACAATGGAATCATTTTTCTCACTTTGTCTTCAGGGATAATGAGATACAAATTTTAGACGTCTTCAGATATAAGATATAATATATTAAGCACGTGCATCTTTATAT